>JBAMJV010009934.1:0-66381 GCA_037951105.1 Echinarachnius parma | reverse complement strand
GGAGGGTTTTGGAGGGGGTAATTGACTTCCGGTAACGGACGTTTGTGAAGTAAAGTGTGTAAACTTTTGCGGGATCGGTATCTAATCTAGATCATGATGGCGCATCTTCGAACCAGAGATGTGATTCGAACCGTCTTTCTTTGTATTATACTGTTCTAACGGCATTGTTTTTAACTCAATTTTTTTTTGTTATCAAGCATGAATTTTCAGTGGGGGGGGGGGGGGGGGGGCAGGCACATAAAATGTGTGGGGGCACGTCCCCCCCCCCCCCCCCCCCCCAGGCCGTAGCTACGCCCCTGCTCCCAGGGACTTGATTAGTCTAGTTCAAGGATATGATAGTTATCCAAGGCCTTTCGTGTATCCGGTCTGAGAGCAGTACATGTTTGGAAAGAGAGTTGCGCTTAGCTCCCACGTACAATCCCCATAGGCATAGGATTCGAGGGGGGGGGGGGGTGGGTGCTGCAACCCCTGGAGTTTTGAAAACGGCCATATTCGGGCAAAAAGCACCTCACATTCGGGCAAACAATTTCATATTCGGGCAAAACCATGTCATATTCGGGCAAATCCATGTCATATTCGGGCAAAACCATGTCATATTTGGGCAAAATCCATGTCATATTAGGCCCTTAGGGCAAACTAATGTCATATTCGGGCAAAATAAATCAACCAATCAATGAAACGAATGTTTGTTCACAGAGGATGTTTTTCCATCCTCGATCCTTTCCTCCTCTCGAGTATCGTTGAGAGCGTGTATTACGTAATGCTTAGGAAATGTGGAAGGGATGTGAGTAGATAAGGTCATATCTCAAGACAGAAGAGGGTTGTGGGAAATTGTCTTAATTACGCAGAATAACCAGTGGCATACAGCAAGGGCAGTCTGATTTGGGGGGGGGGGGGCACGCAAATAATTGGGGGCACACTCTTATGGGTTTTTGTTTTGGCATAGCGTGGTCGCACCAAAGAGTTATGAGTCGGACTGATTGTAGCCTTTTAGCAAGGCCTTGCTGCAGGAACAACTTAACGCGAGGGGGATACTATCCTCGACTATCCTCGTCTGAACCATTCTGTGTGATAGCCGCGCTCTCCAGTCGTTTCTGCATAGACTATAACGCGCATTCAACTCAGCTCAGACGAGAAGCCTTGTCAAAAGGCTAGACTGATTGAGAGTGGGGCGCGCGAATTTTGTAGGGCTCTCTCTATGGATTTCACCTCATGCATGTTCTGTATTGTTTTTGTCAAATAAACGTCCATGTTCACTTTGAATTGTCGTTTTGTAAATAACGAATATCCCGCATTTGGTTCTTTGATCATTTTTATTTCATAAAGAATTCAAGTGTACCCTAATAATACAGTGAACCTATGAGGCGACTTAAAGGTGCACCTGTAAAGTGTCAGATATAGCCCAAAAAGACATTCGAGACTTCAATCCTGTACCGAAATCATTGTAAGATATGCCCGAATGATGTGTAAAGGTTGCATTGAAAAATAACACTGCTTTCCTGGTTCTAAAAGCGAAAATATGCGTCAGCTTTTACAACGAATTACTGTATGACGCTATGAGGTTTATGACCGTTCATTAACGCTCTTGAGCTAAATGATAGATTGTCATACTAAAGGGGTATTTGAACAAATCTAACCCTATTTTATTCTTCTCTTACCATAAGCTAACAACACGGTAGAAGAGAAACGAGGAAGCTCCAAGTAATGTTCGTGGAGTAAAGTGTCTACACTTTACAGGCATCCCTTTAAAGGGATAGTTGAGTTTTGGTCAAACTGAATTTTATTAACCGAAACCTGCAAACTAATAGTTATAAAAAACCCGGTTATCATTAAAAAATAGCCGTTACAACTCAAGGGCTTTATCAAAAATCATTGGTTTCAACCATTTTTCATATAAAATTGTGCATGTGAAAATAATGATTAAATAGAGATATCATCAACAACTATTTAAAAACCTCTTTTGAATTTTTTTGAAAGAAGTGTAAAAGCATTTTATGTATTTTTCCAAAAAGTCAAGATATCGTCTGGCTAGACGATATATAATAAAATATTTTGAAATCAAATTTTACAACTATGAGAGCATTCGAAATGGAATGCTTTTCATTTCACATGTTTTATTCAATTAACTTTCAAATGGAATTAAAACCAACCAATTTAGTGTCATGGGGCATTTCGGGAATTACCAATACTCAATTGTACCTTTAAGGATTTAAACGGCAGGTTCAAATATCGCCATTAATATATTTCACAACATAAAACCATATCCTGATAAATCAATACAACTGATAACTGGAAACGTATGCCAGGAGCCAGGAGCTATCATGTTTAGCAGTTCGTATCCGTTGACCGGGGAACAGACAATAATGAATAGCGTTATGATATATATCACATATATATCACATATCTGTATTATTATTGCTTATTATGATTATGATATAAAAGTTTGTTTGCTGATTAAGTTGGATTATAATCAATGTTATTATTATTAATTTTGCAGGTAAATTTCTTAGTATCCAGGGGATTCGACGACGAGACGAGCGCCCTAACGATGACGGCACTGGGCATCTCCCAAGTCATAGGCAAGATCGTCGTGGCGATCGTCGGTGACAACTTACCGTTCCCGAAGATATTCGCCCTGGTGATCGCCTGCGTGATCGGGGCCGTGCTCATGGGCCTTCTGCTGATCGTCAACGGTCTGGTAGCCATCGTGGCTGTCATCGTCGGTGAGATATATTTATATGAACATTAACATTCAAAGAAAAAAGGGTTTTCCCGGGATTCGAACCTGAGACTTCCGGATCGCTATATACCGGTGCTCTACCAACTGAGCTAGAATGCCCTTTTGCTGGTTGTTCGTTCCTGAAAACCCTTCCAACATGTCCAATGCCCGAGATGGTCACAAGCTATTGTAAACCTGACACAAACTAGAATGATAAGAAATCAACTTATACAGATATATGTCTAGTCAGTTTTCCTATGTTTAAAATATTATATATTTATTTGATATACAAGTTATGATTATTAGTAAGAAATATATATATAAATCACGAACAATAATAATTAGGATGAAGATTATGAATTAACAAAAGAATGAAAGGGTTGTGAAAACAGGACCAAATAGATCAAATACATTGAGTAATCTCAAATTGAAAACATGTTTATTATACTAATTTAAAATTATTTTCAAAATTGTGAGATGAAAGTTAGATGCGCAAAAATTCGATGCCCCATCATACTAACAAACTGCTGCTGCTGCTGCTGCTGCTACTACTACTACTACTACTACTACTACTACTACTACTACTACTACTACTACTACTACTAATACTACTACTACTACTACTACTACTACTACTACTACTACTACTACTACTACTACTACTACTACTACTACTACTACTGCTACTACTACTACTACGTCTACTACTACTACGTCTACTACTACTACTACTACAACTACTATCTACTACTACTACTACTACTACTACTACTACTACTACTACTACTACTACTACTACTACTACTACTACTACTACTAAAGTCTAAAGATATTATGAATGATATAGGATATATTCAGTATATATAATTCACGATAAAATATGTACATGTATTAGTATCAACGGCCTAATTCTATTCGTTATTTAGGGAAACGAGAGAGAACAAAAACCTGCGGTTCTCCCATAAAAAAAGTGGGAACTAAAAAGAGAAATTGCTTTAAAGATTTTCACGCGCATGGGGCTTCTACACCGCGGATCGCTATTTTGAAATTGGCTAGTTTGTGCGCTTTGCATATTATCACTGATCATGACCGTGCGTAATACGCACCGTGTGCAAGGCGAACGCAATATGGCACCACGCGTCTGATTTGATACGAATCTAAACCACCATTATGGTTCCTATTTTGCCTTGCAGCCTCTGGCCTGTTCGTGGTCTCCATACTGGACACACTGCCACACACACTGAGCCATCAGCTCTTCCACCCGAACCAGTGCCTGGTCTCGTGGTCCCTCTTCACCTCATCGATGGGTTCAGGGTACATCATTGGCGCCCTCCTCGGTAAGAGTTGTTTAGTAGAACATGCATTGCACATCAATTACAAATCCTAACAATTGTTTTGTATACGACCCTCAGAACATAGTGCTTTTCCTGTCACCTCGGAATCCATAATTTCAACTAGAGGCTCTCAGTGCATGGTATATTTGTTTAATATTTCTTATTGAAAAAATCGAATAAATTAAGCAGTTGTTCAGTTAATAATTCACCATGACTTGTTACACGCCCATTTTTGTTTTCTTTTTGTTTTGTTTTTTTACAAAAGAAGTTGTTACGTTTCTGGGTATCTCCGGACAAGCCTCCATGCGTTACGGATCACATTCAGACATATTCAACCTAGCTAGGAGATTACTAGAACTCTCACATATACGAGTCTGTGATTTAGACAGCTTCTATGTAAATAGTTAATGTGGTTCCTTTTACAAATGAAATGTACTATTGAAAGAAGCTTCGAAGTGCAAAAAATAACACATTCCTTTTTTGGTTATGTTTCTTTTTCTAGGAAAGATGAAAATTAAAGAAAAATACTTTGTCTTTTTTATTTTTCAGGTGAAAGTATGGACAGAACGGGTTCGTACGATAGCGCCCTCTATGTTTGCATGGGCTTTTTCTTGTCTTCCGCCGTCCTCCTCGCAATAGTCCCCTCCTATCAAGTTTGCTGCGCGTACCAACGAGTCGTCCAATCAAATCATAAGAAGGAGGTCACGTGCTGATGGTCCGCTTCAACGCTAATTCTGGGACACCCGTCCCGCATACAAAGTGTCATCTTCCAGCATTTTGCCCTGATTTGCTTGGCTTGTCAGGGCGACGCCTGCATCCGACCAGAACCCAAGGAAGAAGCTGCCTGTAACTAACAAGATGAAGATTATTGTTTACCGATTCGTAATTATTCATGTAGCTGAAAAATGTAAACTGGATTATATATTGGTTAGTTGGTTGATTAGTAGACCGAAAAATCAGTCTCTATTTCGATGGTCGTTCTACTGGCCGCTGATGAGGTGGTAGTACGAAATAATTTATAAAAGAAAATCCCTTGTAGAGTCGGCTATTTCTGACTAGTTGACTGGTTGGTTGGTTGGTTGGTTGGTTGGTTGGTTGGTTGGTTGGTTGGTTGGTTGGTTGGTTGGTTGGTTGGTTGGTTGGTTGGTTGGTTGGTTATTGGTGTTTGGACATATTCAAACAACGTCTTTGTCCGTCCGTCATCGTCACCATGTGAGAGACGCAGTCTAAGATTCGAACCTGGTGCTCCTTGTGTGAATATAATTATAGCAGAGCTCTGACCAAAGGACCTGCACGCCACTTTTTTGGGGGAAGAGTGAATGGAACATCGTTCACATCAATGGAGTAGTCTGGGTTAACATATTGTGGACGAATTGCAAAAGGGGTACCAAACGCGCCCATTTGTTACATCTAGTGACTATATTATGTTTATCCAATACATATCCCCGTAGGAAGGAAGTGTCGTGGTCTAGCGGTTTGGGAAAATCGTCTTTCAATGTGAAGATCGCGGGTTCGACTACCTTTATTTCCGGCGTCTTTTGCCCTCCAGCAAGGCACTTGATCTCTATTGCTGCTTTCCATCCAAGTGTATGATTTAATACTTGGTAGGTGTCGACTGTGTAAAACATGTGTGCACTTGTATTAATTAGCCCGGTAGTAATGCTCCCCATGGAGTTGGAAGTGTGCATGTCGCCTGCAGAATTGATGCTTGATGTGTATCCGATGATTGGGGGAATAATGATATATTGCATCGAAATATGAATGGATATGTTGGATTTATGAATACTCGGTTGTATTATTATTTTAGCAGGAGGGCCAATAAAAAAAAAAGAGGATTGTGACAAGATTTCGCGCATGGGGCAATTTCAAGCCACCCCTACTCCTTCATCTTAGCCATTTGCTTTTGTTCTATTATTTATTGTGCAAACGTAGTTGGTCATGTACATATATACTTACCAAGAGGTAGAGTTTGAAATATTACAGTGCTTAGCCTAATAAAGGTGCCTTTAATGTATATATATATATATATATATATATATACCTCGTAAGTGCAATATCCTTACCATACTTACGTCATTACTAAAATACAATTGTATTATATTCAGGGAATCTGTCGTAATTATGCACACTTACTTTGTAATAATTGTCCCTGATGTAGTTGAAATTAAATGGCTTTCTTAGAAACCCAGTCGGAGATATTATTTCAACCATTTATTAAATAATATCAAAATTGCATGAGGCACATGCAGTGTTTAGTTATTTGGTACACAATGAGCTGTGTATGTGGGTACATGTGCTTGTATAGATGAGGAAATTATAATACCTAGTATTTACCAGTATGGTGTTGGAAATAGATGATTTTATCTTATTCATATGTTATATTTTTTATAATCAGAAATTTCATGAGGCCTATAATGTCAATTCAATACAAAATTACTTGTTGTTTGGTGCTCAACAAAAGCTTAACTTCAAACTAACTTGTTTAATGTCTAAAACCTGTAAATGCATTTAAAAAAACTTCACGAATATGGACGTCTTTCTCGGTGATTTGAATTATGCTTTCTGTATAATACAGGGTATTTTTTTATATTTCTATAAAATGTTGGCATGATTTTGTATGATCTTTTATTCCTTAACTATTTTTAATAATGATGACAGTACATAATATGGGTTATGTGGCTCAAATTTCTAGTTATAAATATAATATGTTTGCATTATTCTGCCTAATAAATAATTACAGGGTATGTTTTATATTTTTGTAAAATGTTTGCATGATTGTGTATGAATTGTATTTTTAAAAACTATTTTTCATAATTACATTACATAAGTTGGATTATGTAGCTCTATTTCCAGTAATAAATATATATCATAGTATTTGCATCGATATGCAAAATAACTTTGATTATTGTCATTGACGTATCATTCAGAATTACATGTAAGAATTTTATATGATTCAGTTTGATTCATATACAATGGGCTGATATGACGCTACGTGGATAATATTGTTCGAAATGTTTAATGGTGGAAAACCTTTGGTATAAAACAGATTTAATGCAGAGAAAATAATTTGTCTAATTTCTCTCCCCCCTCATCATGTAAAAGAATTCACATATTGATATTATGACTTGGTAACCTATCTATACCGTATGTATATTTTCTAATGAAATAGATATGCATGCAATTATATAAATAGTAATATACGTATAATGAGTATCGAAAAGCCAAATTGTATATTTATCAATACAAAGTAAATATTCAGTAATATGATATTCAATGTCCATAGTATATTGGATTTCCAGTGGTAATATGAAATAAATAAACTGGTAATAATTATCTACAAATAGTATGAGTTGTTTTTATTCACCGGTTTTTCAACGATATTTCGTGTTCCTCAGGGACTGGTAGATAAAAACACATCCTCTTGTTCATCTACCCTGAAGCAGACGAAATATCCTTGTAAATTTGGTGAATAAAACCAGCCATACTAGTTGGAGAAATTTCATTCTGTAATATAATGTATCAATTTTTATAAATCTAGAATTATTATTAATAAAACTGTAAATGAATGGGCCAGTATTGACTATACATATGCCACTTCATTTTGTTAATCTAAATTAATTATGTACAGAAATAGAATCGTTCTTTATTATTTGAACTCGTCGTTTGTAATTCTTATTTTGGAGGAATAAATTCAAACAACTAGACATTATGTGAACCTCATTCGTGTGTGTATTACGTGAAACTGTCAAGGAACAGTCACATATCACCGGACACTCTCAAACAAATGGACGCCAGACGGATAGAAAATCCGCGAAACAAATTATTCGGTGGTGAAAGTCGTCTCCATTTCTACATGCACAAAACATTCAGCTGGATAGAACGATGTGCATCGCCTGACAATGAACGCATTCGACGAACAAGAAACGGTAAATAAACGCAAACGAACAGAGACGAACGGATTTAAAAGTTTGATCTGCATCGGGGTCCGTTAACGCTACCCGGTGATATGTGACACGGGCTTCATGTACGGTACTGATTTATAGCATGAAGAAAAAAAATCTCTCTGGATTATGAATCACATATACATGTACATACTACATACACCCTCAAAATAAGTTCAGTAAAAAGGCCCATCACTTTCCAGTTATCCTGGAAAATCTTAATATACAGTTGTCCAAGACGATTTGAAATTTGAAGCTTAGAGAATCTACAGGTAATTCAAAATCTTGCAAAATTATAAAAAAAGGATTTTCAATAATAAATGTACTTTACATGACACATTTTTACTAGACGTGTGTATGACTGTATATTTGTAAGTGTATATGTATGGGCGTGTGTGTGTACTCTATGTGTGTGTGTGTGTACGTCTTTTTTTTAATTATTGTTTGTTAACCAAAATTCAGGAAGGGTGATTTACAGGGAAAGATATCGGCCCATGGCGAAAAGTTTGCCCGTACATACAGGAACTCAGAAAATGATAAATTACAAACAGATAGTTATATTAGGACGCGCATGAAATATGCATTTTTATTCCATCGGAAATCTGGCTTTTATGTATAATGATAAATATTTTAAATTGAGTTGGTAAGGGCAGTGGAGAATATCAATATAGGATCTGGGCTTTATATCAAAATTAAATTATTATTATCATCAAGAATCTCGAAGCCACCATTTGTTTAAATGTATTATTTCGTTGTTTGCATTCACAGCTGAAACACTGGTCTTCCAATCGGTCCTATTTAAAAACATACACATCATCATAATATACATCGGTAACTCACGTTTGACAACATTAAAGGTATAATAGAATAGACCAGTACATAAGTTTTAATATTATTTCAAAAGATATATAATTTATTAGATCATCTTTTTAAGATACATCGTTCAATTTACAGACTGTTTGACAAAGCAAATTTATTTTGGCATACGATATATAAGATTATGTTAAATATATCACATTCGAATCAAAATATTTGGTAGTACAAGCACTGGTCCTATACACAATCAGATAAAAGATAAAGATTTATCAGTCACATCGATGGTACATTATCAACTTTCCAATAAACATGGTGTTATAATTATGATATGTATAATGACATTTAGTTTAATTATAAAAAAACATCATCAAAGAGTTGTTATATACAAGTATATTGTATATTTTGCTGGGAGGTATAAATCCGTACAAATGCATAGTAAACTTGGAGTTAACTGATAATTTGATAATGACCATTATTTTAGCAAGGAAACATTTCTTTGACATATTATTTACTTCATGTGGTTGCGATATCTTTCTTGTAGGTGTTATCATAGAAAAACAAACTAATTCTTGTTGATTCGCTTGAATGTAACAAATTATTCAATTTTACTTTGTTATGATTATACATGCCATATTATATTAATAAATCATCAAAGAGTTGTAATATATATATATATTGCATGTTTTGCTGGAAGGTACAAATTCGTTAAAATGTGTAAACTTGAAGTTGACTGTTGATGATTTGATAATGACCATTATCGTAGAAAAACATCGACTTATTTAATTTACTTCAATTTACGTGGTTGCGATATTTTTGCTTTATATACGTACTGTAGGTGTTATCAAAGAAAACAAACTAATTATTGTCGAGAAGCTTGAAAATAACAAAGTACATGTATTCCAGTTTTACTTTGAACGTTCTCGGGGGGGGGGGGGGGGGGCGGGGGTCATACAGAGTGGCAATCGATTGTACAGTTACGATTAATTGCTAGTCAGAAAAGATTTGCGCATTAAGGCACATTTTCTGAGTTAATTGCAATTAATCGCAACTTTACAATCGATTGTAATTATTTATGTATCACCCCCATAATGCCATGAATGTGGTCAAAATTGCATTTTATTTTACCATAGTATTCAATGTTAACATGGTTAATATGGACTATAATTAACAAAAGTATACACCCTACCTAGGCTAATATCAATATATCTATGCCAGTATGCACATAATTACCAATACTACATTCATCATCATTCTTATTTTGAATTATTCAATATACAATATAAGACTGGACAATTATGTCATGGGTAAACTCATGAGATGTAACATAATAAACAAAATCAATGACGTAGTATTAAAAAATAAAAATGAAAAATGGGATATAAGTTAAAAAGGAAAGGTTTACATTTAAAAGAAAGAAAACATATAAATAACTTTACTGAAAGACTAGTAGAAACTAAGCAAATAGTACAAATAAAGTACTCAATTATTTAGTACAATGACAATCATGTTTAATATCGCTCAATCGCAACATCACAGGTAATTTAGACTTACAAAATCGCCTTGATTTATTCGTGTATATTATATACGAATATTTTATTTAACACAGCGAGACAATTATCATACTGAACATTGGCTATCAGCCATACAATCGGACGGTCTTTAAATGATACGGTATCAGTTTTTATCATAGATCAGAGCCCCGCTGCAGAAAGTGTTGCAATCGATTGTAGAGTTGCAATTAATTGCAATCTGATTGGTTCAAATATGCATATTTTCTGACTTGCAATTACTGTAATTGGAACTTGACCATGTTTACAATCAGTTGCAACTTACGTATCGAGGATACAACCATAATTATAAGTGAATCAATCAGCACTCTTATAACTCCATCAGGAACTTAAAGTCAGATGATATAATGGTGGTACGCCTCAACTATAGTCGCTCAGCTTTCCTTGCAATGCTTACTAGAATTGGACTACAAGAAGTGCCATTAGCTGCATTAATTAATAGACGTAGTCGTGCAGAAGGCGGTAGATGTAGCTATGGAGCGGGAACATCGAAAACTGGCTAAAGAAATGGAGAAGCGAGAGAACAACCTAAGAGAACTCCTGGATGAACGACTAGCCAATCTTCACGTATTGGAAGTGTCCATTGACAACAAACTTCGGCAAGTTCAGGCTATGGAGGTAGCGGTAGAAAAGAGTGCAACCAAGGTCAACGAACTTACCGGCCGACTAGATCATCAGGAACAATACTCGCGCCGAAACAATATTCGGATTCTCGGTGTCAAAGTGACCCCGGGAGAGGATACAGACCGCATCGTCTGTGACGTCGCGAAACGCATCGGAGTCAGCCTCAACCCAAACGAAATAGACCGATCACATCGCATCTACAAACGGAAATCGGGGAATGACCAAAGTTCATACGCAGCCGCAACATCCAAGAAAGATGTTGCGCCGCCCATCATCGTCAAATTTGTCTCGTACAAGTCGAGACAAACCATGGTGCAGAATAGACGAAGACTCAAGGGGTCTGGCACTGTCATTGTTGAAGATTTGACAAAGAAAAACACGACCCTTCTCTATGAGACCGCAAAAAAGCAAAATGTGACAGCTTCTTGGACGACAGACGGTAGAGTCTTTCCCAGAGAAAGTCTAAGTCCAAACGGCGAACGACCAGGGTAATTGTAGTACTGGCATAATGGGACCAACTGTAAGCTGTACCAGCAGCGCCCTGTACTAGCGATGTTAATTGTTTAATGAACACAATACTTATCAGAAAAACTTTAGCCTCGCAGGATCTCTTTACTCTTGCTTTTGGAACCCTGTAGCTGCATTCGTTCGATGACCTTCGCGACACGGAAAAGTCTGACGTCGTCAAAATGGCGACCGACGAGGCATAGTCACGATCGTAGGACCAACTCGAAGCAGTGCCATCCATGTTAAAGGTTAAATAAAACACTATATTTAAACCATAACCATAGCCTCACAGTGATCTCTTTACTCTTGCTTTTTGAACCGTTTAGCTGCATTCGTTGGATGACCATCGCGAAAATGGCGTCAAAATGGCGACCGACAAGGGTCATCATAGTACTGGCATAGTAGGACCAACTGGTAGCTGTGCCAGCGATGTGAAACATTTTAATTGTTCAATAAATCAGTACATTCAAACCAGAACCCTATAGCCTGGCAGTGATATCTTTACTTTTGCTTTTGGAACCGTGTAGCTGCATTCGTTCGATGACCTTCGCGACACGGAAGAGTCTGACTTCGTCAAAATGGCGACCGACGAGGGTCAGGCCCACTGGAAGACCGTCGATCTTGCCGACTGGCACACTGATGGCGGGATGCCCCGTGCAGTTGAAGGGGGTGGTGTTCAGAGCACACGTGGAACTCATGTTGAAGTGATCTGAAACGTTTATAATCAAGATTTGAATGTAAAATGTAAAGTAGAACTTTAAACATAAATTAAATTAGTGAATGTCTTGGCGTGATAAGCCCACCGCACAGTACATTCGATCCAATCTAACGACCTAGAATCTGAACTATATTTGACTTGTTTTAAATACGCATGCACGTCTTGCTTCATATTTTAGATGCGCAGTTGGATGCGGTGGGCTTTACACAAGGACAATCAATGGCGATCATATCCAAGAATTAACTAAGCTGTAGAAATTGCATTGAAATTTAACAGATATCTGAATGGGAAAAGCTAATACATTAATAAGGTGGTAGTGGTAGAATAAGGCCAAAAAGATGGCGCGTAAAGCTAATATGATGCTAACATTCTACAAAGCATTGATATGACGGGGACATCTATTAGACAAAGTTCAAGCTACCATGGTTACAATAAATAATATAGGAGTCGCAGAAAATCGATACAATATTTATATTTTTTAGTTTTATGTTATGTTTTATTTCACCTTCAACTGAGCAGTCTTCAGCGGGCAACCTGGTGGCGGTGTAAGGCACGGTGGGTAAGGCTAGGATGTCCACTCTCTGTAAGGCATCGTCGTAGGCAGCTCGCAGGGCTAGGACCAGGTTACGACCTTTGGCGTAGAACCGACCCTGGTACTTCTCCTTCATGTACTCGCCAATCAGTCTTGTCAGCTAGTAAGGTAACATTATATTGTCATGAAGAGACTTTACTTCAATACTTGAATTTATTTAATTTTGTTTACTTATTCATGATACTGTAATACATTCGAGAAACAAATATATATCATATAGATTATTGAAGTAAATTGCTTTCATTGGTTATTGATACATACTTCAATAATAGTTACGCGTCTACTCATTGTGTACGCCAGTATAAATGACATTAATTTTGTGACATCAAAATTATCGAGGCTGTTGAATTTGGAGAAATTATATTATGTTCATAATTATGTATAATCCGTGTCAATGGAAATCTGTTTAAGTATCCTTATTTAATAAATTGTTCCTCTTCTTACTTTAGTATAAGATGCTGACATAGATCGCTTGGGTCAAGAAATAGCCATGGCTCAATTATCAATAAAGTGATTGCAACTGGTAAATGGCGAATTATAATTAAATTTGTTTATTATGTACCTTGATTCTGTGCGACATATCATTGATTCTGGTGTGCAACGCCTTCCCAACTTCGGACATCATACTGGACGGATAGAAACCCTGGTGCCCATAGCCACCTCCTGCAAGGAACAGGTTTAGGAAATAGGAATGTCGTTCATTAAGATAGTACATGTAAAACTATAAATGTTCAAAGTTTGTTTATGAAGGACTTTAAGCAATACCACTCAGCAATAGGATCCAACCAAACCTATTCATTATTATGGCTAGCCTAGTGATTATAGACAGGTTTATTAAGTGTTTTGCAAACTGCGTCCTAAGGGGTCTTTATGAAGAGGTATTCTTCAAATATGAAATATTCGCTGATAGAGAAGAGTGTATCATAATCATTGTATCATCATTGCATCACATCGCATTGCATCGCAATGCATCGCGTGGCATCGCATCGCATCGCGGCGCATCGAAACGGATCGCATCACATCACATCACATCACATCACATCACATCACATCATATCAACATAATAATAATGTAACATTTAGATGAAATATTGTATATAAAGAATTTCATATGTCATATTTCAATTACAATATAACAGTTATAGGTTTTCACTAATTACATCCAATTTTTTTTTTTTTTACTAAGACCTTTTTTTTCAATATGTTGTGGATAAGTACATTTCATACAAATGTTGACGAATAAGTCCATAATATTCATTATATTTGTTCTTTTAAAATAGAGAATATAAAAATGGTTATGCGTTTCTTACTTTTGTTATAATAGTAACACTGTCTTCATTTTGATAAATTGTGAATAAACAAATCTCGTAGTATAAGTGGGGTATAAGTACGTGATATTACCAAGCAATATACGTTTGCCCCTCAGACAAAATCATATCTTGTTCGATACCATACAAATATGACCAGACACTGATACCATATTGTATTTATCCAAATATTACTTAAAAGATAAATTGATATTTGGGAAGTCATTATAGAAAATAAAACCAATTGTAATTTACCTCCATTCTGGAGCATCGCTGCATTGATCCCTTCCTTGGCAAAACACGTAAATGCGAGAGACCCTGCATGGTTTCATTCAGAAAACAAATACAGAAATTAAAGTCTTCAATTTACATTAATGCATCTGTTTTTGTCCAAAGTTGAATTTTACTATTCTTCATTTTTAAAGGTATGATGGGTATAATCTCCATAATATAATCCACAATACCGTTGAGCCCATTTCGGTAAAACAAAATCCGAATTGACATTATGCGTTTCCATGCGAAAATGATGAAATATAATTTGTAAATAAATTTTCAAAAATCTGTTCAATCTTTAAAACAGGACTTTTATAAGCTCAACATATGTTCACGTTCCTGAAAAACAAATGACAAATCTAGAAATTTAAGGGATAATAATCAATAAAATGTCCTTATCATAAAGTTGTCATTATTGCTTCTAGCGGTTGGAGCTTTGCTTGGATGTTTTGTGTAACTTTGAAACATTTGCAGTTGAAAATGTAAAGGATGATACATCAACATAATTGATGTCTATTAAACACGTTGCCTTTGCTTCTGGCGTGGTTGGCTTTGTTTGGATTGTTTGTAACTTTCCCTTTGAATGCTGCGACCTACCAAACTTGTGAATGGGGACGGAGACGTTCCGCACGTCGACACCGTGCCCTCGATGAAGTCTGAATAGCGTCTCGTGCACGCGTTCCTTCACCCGCTCATCGAGGCATCCGTTGCCAATGCTAGATAGACCCTCCGCCAGTAGACCGATCCTTTCCCCATCGATGTCCAATGATTGGATCTGTCAAAACGTGATGCGAAACAACGTCCAACTTATTATCTACATAATTGTAACACCTCCTTCACGAGTTCTAGGCGCACCATAATGTTTATACAATACAACTAGCTAGATCTTCCATCAGTACACCAAGTTATTCCCCCGTTATTCCCACTCAACGTCGCAGTCGTATGATCGGATCTGAAGCAATTGCCCAGCCCTTCTGTCGGGAGATTCCTTATTATACAGATATTGACTGTCTTGAGGGGCAATATAACATTTGAGATCCTCGAGGGAAGTTATATTTGTGTCGAGGGACATTATATTTTTCCGAAGCGCGTAGCGCTGAGGAAAAATATAGTATTCTGAGACAAAAATATAACTCCCCAAGGGAAATGAAATGTTATATGGTTCCCGAAGGAAAAAGTCAATATCTGTTATATTATGATGACCTATATAGATACAAATCAAGATAAATATAAATTTGGTGTTGAAATAAAATTATGGACAAAGGAATATCATTAGATTAAATCGAAATCCTTCCAGTAGAACAGTGTGTTGTTATCGAAATGCTGCGCAAAATGCTTCTTTATTCGACCTTCCTTTCAAATTTACTTTCGGATCGCGCAATCTCCGTAGAAAGCTTAACAACGCTGCGCGTGCCAGGATGCTAATACGCGCACATTGTTCATCGGTCAATATAACGCTTCTCATCCTTGTAGCGATGGTCACGTGACAGCATTTTGACCAATCGCACACCAGTATCTTTATAGGTCATATAATATCATTCTATATCGCATTTCTGGGTTCTTTTAGATTGTTTAATTAAGGGGACATGCTATAACCAACGATAAACAGTTGTTTATGACACGCACTTACTATATACACAGTCGAATGTTTCGTTCTATATACGTTATGATACGAAAGGATTCATGGGTGTCGTATTAGCGGAGGGAAGAGGGGCCGAGGAAGAGTAAAGAATGAATTGGTGTGCCATTCTTCCTCTATCATGTCTATGGAAATCATATTCCCCTTAATAATTATACTTCCTCCCTCCCATTACGCGGGAAAGTATTATAAACACAGAACTACGCATTTCAAGTTTTATTCCTGTCAGAGTTCCCCCAACTGTTAATTATTGATTCGTCCGATTTTTGTTCTGCGCAGTGTGCAAAATTGTTGTCTTACCTCTTTGGTATACTGGGGAACTTTCACAGAAGGATGCTGTCTATGATCCAGTCCATTGTCGTAACCGGCAATCACCTTTGGCGGGAAATGAAGACAATGATAGTTTAACGTTTAATTGCCATGGTTACCTCTATTTCGTGTATGATGTTATTTTGATTTATTATCAATTGTGTAGGTGAAATGTATCTAAGTAATTTGATATGAAAAAAGAAATTGGAATACTACTGATTTTATATCACTTTATTGTCAATTCAACAAAGAAACAAGAGTAAAGGTGAACAGACTCTTACATATAGCCCAGGACATGACGCATAACTGTCAATGCAGGGCTTAAACGTAATACAATATAATACATTATGTAACAATTTACTGAATAAAATGAATTCAATCATCATAATATGATGATATGATAATATTATTAAATACATGTATTTCTAATAACAAAAGGAGCATCGGGAATAAAGAAGTCATATCCTTAAGCATCAACAACAGCAATAATTACTAAATATCAAATACCATTTTAAAACAATTAAGCGGACAAAATGCAAAAAGTAAACCTACAGCGATTTTACTCAATATCGAAATTCTTACTTTAACCTTCCTATTTAATAACTTGAATACTTGAGGTGAGTGTTCGTTTGAGCGTATTGTATAATTACAATATATACAAACTGGCATATTTCAATAATAATAGGATATAACAGACAAAGTACAATGTATTTCACCAAACATAGTCATATTTTATATCAAATCCTTTTACGCAAAATGGATACTCAGCCGCGCACGAGATTGTGCATAATTGGAGTGGACTGCTAGCACTGTGCGTATACAAAATCTAATATAAAAATGTGCATGCAATTAATATAGGGTACCCTGGCCCTGTACTATGCGTATACAAATTTCAAAATCTAATATACAAATGCATATTTTCAATACTTTTTAAGGGCATGAATATTACGCGCGATATTGTACAATCAATAAAATGGTAAATAACTAAACGAATAAGTAATAATTTAATATATTATACATCAATCGATCGATCGATCAATCAATCAATCAATCAATCAATCAATCAATCAATCAATCAATCAATCAATCAATCAATCAATCCATCCATCAATCCATCAATCAATCAACCAACCAACCATCCAATCAATCAATCAACCAATCAATCAATCAACAAATCAATCAATCAACAAATCAATCAATCAATCAATCAATCAATCAATCAATCAAACAATCAATCAATCAATCAATCAATCAATCAATCCCTTCGATATTCCTTAATTTAAAAAAACACTCACTTCGAGTAACAGAGCACAGTCATCAACCGTTCTTGCCATGGGTCCGATGTGGTCTATAGTCGGTTCTGTGGAGATCGAGCCAGTAAACGGGACCAGCCCGTAGGTAGGCTTCAACCCGACCACGCCGCAAAAAGCCGCCGGAATCCGGATCGAACCGCCCTGGTCCGTCCCGAGCGCCATGTCAACATCACCCGCAACGATCTGTATTAAAAAGTTGATTTAAGGGAACAAGGGTAAAAGTGGACTTAAAAACAAGTTTTTAAAGAAAGCATGTATAGGTTGTGTTGAAACGGAATCAGTGAAACTTGAAGCCAGAGTCTATCACTAATGCAATCCAGTAGCTGTACATAATCATGACGGTGGTGAATATAATGTAAAAATATAATAAAAGTTAAAACTGTTGAATTTCACATCTATATTCAAATTGATATCCTCAATCTTATAATACAAAATATTATAGGGTATACTTTAAGGCCTGGTCACATCTGACCGGATTGCGTAAACGTATGCCAAACGTATAGAAAATAATTATGCGAAATAAAATCATTCGGTGACGAACGTAATCTCCATTGCTGCTCGAAGAACGGATATGAAACGGATTTAATAATAATAATGGTGGCTACTTATATAGCGCACGTTCCGTCTTTCGACGCTCGCGGCGCATCACTATTATTACCCCGGTCATCGGATACATACTGCACTCAATCCAGCACACAAAGTGCACATTGTCCACTCCCTGGGGAGCATTCCAGCTAGGCAACCTCGTAGGTGCACACAGTGCTAAGTAACTCCTTTCCATCCTTCCGGGTACCCATTTATACACCTGGGTCGAGAGCAGCAAATGTGGATAATTTTCTTGCTGAAGGAAAATCGCGATGGGCATACCTTGGGTTCGAACTCGGGACCTCACGATTGGAAGGCACACGTTCTACCAATCTCGCCACACCACGTCCATTTAACGTACAAAAACGCACGATTACCAGACATCACCGTATGAGCAACGGACAACACAGTACGAGTAACTTACAAGAACCGGTCAAAACGAAAGTGGAACGCATAAGAAAGTAAGAAACTGACAAAACGTTCTTCGAACGTATTTATTAGCCCTGTCATATATGACTGGATTGCGAAAACGTATGCCAAACGAACAGCAAAATTGTCAATCCGTTCGTCTCCGTTTCTCTCCGTTCGTATACGTTTCTTGTCATTTTCTTGTTCGGTATATATACGTTCCTTGTACGGCGATGTCTGTTCTATCCGTTTGAAAGTTTTGTGCATGCACAAAACTTGAAACGGACACCACCGAATACAGTCGTCCGCTGGTCGTACGTTTGTTGTGCGCTGTGCATCTGTTTTGTTTGGAACTCGTACGTTTCTTGTCCTGTACTTGTCAGTTCATATCCGTTGATGTCCGGTGGGCCGGAAAACTAACGGATAACGAACAAAACGGATGCACAGCGTATAACAAACGTACGACCAGCGGACGACTGTATTCGGTGGTGTCCGTTTCAAGTTCAAACGGATAGAACAGACATCGCCGTACAAGGAACGTATTCACCGAACAAGAAAAGGACAAGAAACGTATACGAACGGAGACGAACGGATTGACAATTTTGCTGTTCGTTTGGCATACGTTTACTCAATCCGGTCAGATGTGACCGGGCCAATAAGCAAGTGTCAAGAAATAACCTTGTCAAATTCAACTAAAATCACTTGGAACACTTGTACAACACTTGCATATTGTTGTTTGGGTTATGCAAAATGAGGAAATTGGTTTTGATTTGACAAATCTCTTCCTAATTATGGAGATATTTAAAATTGAATTGGAAAGCGTTCCGGAACGCTTTTCGATTGTAGTCAAAATCAATGGGCAGAAGGTGAAAAATCTG
This sequence comes from Echinarachnius parma, assembly GCA_037951105.1. Classification (NCBI taxonomy): domain Eukaryota; kingdom Metazoa; phylum Echinodermata; class Echinoidea; order Clypeasteroida; family Echinarachniidae; genus Echinarachnius; species Echinarachnius parma. Next base: position 46,850 of record JBAMJV010009934.1, on the reverse strand, counting down.
ACAGCAATTTTGTCTCATCTTTTTCACTAAGTAAACAGTGTTCTTTTTGTATGAACATATCACACATCATTCGCAAGGATATTGGTATATGACTGAAGTCTCAAATATCACTTTGGGAAGAAAACAAACTTATGAAGTTGCTTGTCTAGGAAAAATGAGAAAATCTTGAAATGCAGACATACCGCTACTGCACTGCCCGAACTGGAACCGCCCGCACTTCTGGCCGTATCGTGAGGGTTGAGCACCGGACCCCCAGCCCCAGTGAAACTGCTCCCCGAGTAACAAAAGTCCTCGCACGCCGTCTTCCCGCAAACTTGTCCTCCTAATGGAAGGGATGCAGAAAAAAGTTAGTTATACAAACATAATAATTTGTCACCTTGAAGAGGTAGTTCAGATTTGGTATAGAGGGCGCTTCAAGAAATAACCTTTTTTGTGAGGTAATGAAAAACTGAGTGTCAAATTTGAAAGAGCATTATATTTACAATTTTAATGACAGAATAAACTTTATTTGATTAAAATCGGTTCAGAAACAGCTGAAATAGCAATAAATATATCCGATCGGAAAAGACCTGGGGCCCCAGGTTTATTCGCTGATTTAAGAAAAACAACATGAAATGCTTACAGTTTTTCAAAATTTTACAAAAGAGGTTTTATAAACTAGTTGTTGATCATTATTTCAAAAAAACATCACATTTAAAAAAAAAAAAAAATGGTTTAAACCAATTAATTTTTAGAGAGCGCCCTTTTGTGTTTTAATAGCTCTTTTTGAATGATAACAGGCGTTTTTACTTAGTCGTTTGTAATTGTTTATATACCTTTCGAGCATGTGGAGTTATAACAATTAGTTTGTAATGTTATGGTGCAGGTTTCGGTTACTAAAATTCAGTTTGACCAAAACTGTACTAGCCTATCATATCTCCAAATTATATACTAGGTCTTTTTTTTGATATGCTATGTTAAAGGGATAGTTGAGTATTGGTCAAACTTAACTTTAGTAACCAAAACCTGCACCATTACGGTACAAAGTAATAGTTATAACTTCACCATGCTCGAAAAGTATACACAATTACAAACGATTAAGTAAAACCCCTGTTATCATTCAAAAAGAGCCGTTACAACTCAAGAGGGCGCTATTTAAAAAAAATCATTGGTTTTAGCCCTTTTTCATACAAAATTGTGCATTTAATGTTTGTTAAAATAATGATTCAATAGAGATATCATCAACGACTTTTTAAAAACCTATTCTGATTTTTTTTCAAAGTAGTCTTCGAGCATTTTTTTAATTAAAAAAAAAAAAGTCTAAATATCGCCCGGTGATTGCCGGTGAAGAACATTTTGAATAAAAATATATTTATATATTTCTGAACCGATTTTGATCAAATAAATTCTGTCATTAAAATTGTATGTTCTTTCGAATTTCACAGTCAGTTTTTCATTATCTCACAAAAAAATATCGGGGGGCACTTCGGGAAATACCAATACTCAACACTACCTTTAATGGTAATTTACAAATGATTATTTTGTATTACTGATGTTATTATGTTTTGAAATAAGATTTCATATATGGCATATATACATCGAAATAGGCTTTTAGATAGATATCAAATAAACAAGGGAATACCATTTTTTTAAAGAAACATATCAATAATAATTATGGCAAAACATATTGCATGCACATGCATTTACAAATAATATAAGAAATTGATTAATACAAATAAAAGACTATGAATAACATTGGCCAACAAACATGTATTACATAAATCGAGCAATGAAAAGGGGTTTATGGGAACGTCCCCCATTAAAGGGTCTTTGTGGCTCGATGGTAGAGCACCGGTCTAGCAATCCGCGGAGGTCTCGGGTTCGATTCCCGGACGAGCCTATTTTTCTTTGCTCATTTTCAAACAAATAAATGTTTAGATAAATAAATAAGTGAATAAGAATGCATTAAAACTTTGGATGAATAAATATAAATCAACAAATATTTTTAGTGAATACAAAATTAAATAAATAATCCCAAAATTAATCGACAAACATGCTATACCTGCATCAAGATATTATTCTCGTCACCACCGTTGCATCAAAGTCAGACACGTAAACCTCAAACGCGTGAGACCCATTCATGAGTGGGACGCCAGCTACGGCGATGTTGTCATTGTCAGCCACTCTCTTGCTCATACGCTTACCATACTTTACTTGTAAAATAAATATTATATTAACACAAAATTTATCGACAAACCTGCATCAAGAACTCTCGTCACCACCGTTGCATCGAAGTCAGGCACGTAACCCTCAAGCGCGTGAGACCCATTCATGAGTGGGACGCCAGCTACAGCGATGTTGTCTTTGACAGCCACTCTCTTGCCCGCAAGCTTGCCGTATTTGGCACCACGTATCTCACACATGTGGCTCCTGCACGGGGAAACGACATAAAATAATTATTAACAATCAAACGCTCTTGTGAAATATATATTTTTCTGTTTTAAACGTAATGATACCATCGTCACATCGTGCATCTCACGCATGTTGTACCAGAAGATCGAAAAAAAGGCTTGAGGATAATGTTTTGTTTATTTATAAGGACATATATACTGACACGTATACATGTACGTTGCACATGAAGAAAATAATGACGTATGTAACATAAAAACATATAATAAGACAAGATGGCCATTTAAGTAATTCATTTAAGCCTTAAAAAAAAAGCTTATTCAAACTAGTACAAAATTATCTTCATTTGCTGTTCCATGTCTCCGCCTCCTTATATAGCTGTTTCTAGCTGTTTGTCTATTATGTTCTCTATGTACCATCGTCATTTTTGCCTCTGAAGAAGATTCTGCTAGGATCGAAAATGTAGGCCCTATATTGACTCTCTCAAAATATCTTTAACACAATAGATGTGGACCCGTTTATCTCTGGGCACATTCTCAACTCCCCCAGGAGCATACTCACCATGCGTTGAATGGGTTCTCCTCAGCGCGCGGCCGATGACCGGGAGTCCGCGGGTACTTGACGGGAAGGGTCGGCTCGGGGAGCCGCGAAGCTTCGTTCATCCGCTGGATGGTTCGACGCATCACATTCCCATATGCCTGAAATTAAGTAAAATCATTTCATTTTTTAAAATAAATAATGATCATAAATCTATTTTGGGATACAGAACGTACGAACGAGACCAGAATTGATTAGAAACTGATACAAGAAACAATAACAGAATGTCCTTATCATGCCTATAATTATGGTATATTTCACCACCGAATCGTTAAACAGGCATAGGCCTACTCCCCAAGGGACTTTGTAACATTGTCCACATCCTCAAAATCCAATTGAAATTCTAGCGGTTCCATCATACCTTGTTGTATTCGTATTAACAATAAAATCATAGGACCGGTTTCAGTTTTTCAAATTTCCATTTCGTTAACAAGATATTTACGATTGAAGTGTTCAGATGTTAAATTATCCACTGGATCGTCGTAACCGTGTACAAAGTCAGTGCAATGAGTTAGTGAATATCACTTTGCATTTTTGCTCATTACTCGGCCATATAATGTCCATTTAACTTGAAATGTTCACACAATACCCAGTGGACATATCAGATAATAACAATGTACATTGTATCAACCATGTATCAATTTATGCACATGTCAACAATGTTACTAGATCCCTTTAATATAATGGTAATTATTTGTCATTGATGTGGAGAGGGGCGGGGTGGGCTTCGTTCAATAACAAAAATGAACGAACAAACTAAAGTTCAGACGGATAAAGACGGAAGCAAAAAACGAACTAAAAAGGGTGTAAAATAACAAACGAACGGAATAACTGACAAACGGACGAACGAACGAACGAACAGATGAACGGACAAAGGAACGTGGATACGAATTGAGGGCACAAGAAATAAATTCCATCTAAGTCTCGACGAGTGGAATCAGTTTCATATTAACATGTCATGCCTTTCCAGTTAATTGTTCAGTCTCGCTTCGTTATTGGTGTTGACAGGCGCAATTCCAAGGATGCGTGCAATATCGCCGCGATGGATTAGCTGGCCAATAAAGAATTTACTGGATTTGTATTTATATGTTTGTTGAAAACCACGAATACATTAACCCTCCCATTGTTATAGGGCACAAACTATGCGCACGAACGCAATAGCCTTTTCACTACAGTACTGTCCTTAAAAGTTAAAATGTATGATATCCAATTTTATTATACCTTGCATGTTTCTCGTCAAATGCGATTGATATAATTATTTAAATAGGCCTTTTTGGTTTTCCGTATTCACTGAGAAATAAGGATAAATCAAAACAAAATTAAAATATAATGAACATGATGAAAGGGAGCTTGATAATACCTTTAACCTTTAACCCTACCAGTACATTACATTGTATAAACCAAAATCATGAAGAAGAAGAAGAAGAAGAAGAAGAAGAAGAAGAAGAAGAAGAAGAAGAAGAAGAAGAAGAAGAAGAAGAAGAAGAAGAAGAAGAAGAAGAAGAAGAAGAAGAAGAAGAAGAAGAAGAAGAAGAAGAAGAAGAAGAAGAAGAAGAAGAAGAAGAAGAAGAAGAAGAAGAAGAAGAAGAAGAAGAAGAAGAAGAAGAAGAAGAAGAAGAAGAAGAAGAAGAAGAAGAAGAAGAAGAAGAAGAAGAAGAAATTCAATAATACCTTCAATTCCTCTGGACTAAGATCAATCCCACACTTCCCAGCAATCTTCATCAGTTGGTCCAAGGATGGCATCCGCACAGCAGGCGAAGTGTAGAGAGCTGGAGGAGAAAATGTGAGATAATACAAAATATCATCATCGTTATAAATTGTGACAATAAGTAAATGTTATAACCAATGATTAGTGAAACAGATAAAAAAAATTATTTGTTATTGCATAATAATGGAATTTGCAATCATCGAGAGGGGCGACACAATAACAATATTATATTATACAGGCTTGACAGGAGACACGTTATTAATTGAAATGAGCAGCTTTGATGTTATTAATTTTATTAATCATTAATCCATTAACCCAGAAAAAGTCTCTTTCCCTTTGATAAATAATAAGTAAAATCTAATAAAATTCTCTGGCCCATTATTGAAGTGAAATATTTCAACCGAATATTTACATACCCGTTGGTTTCTGTGGGGGATGTTGATACTGCCGAGGCTGATCATGATGATGATGATGATGGTCGATGTCGTGGACTCCGAACACCAAGTCCTCCTCAACCTCCCTCACGGGGAAGCGGGAAGCAGGGAGAGTCTTCCGCGACATCTCAAGTGTTTACTACGAGTTGCATGAGATGACTCTGCGATTGGCCCCACGGATTGGAGCATTCTATAGAAACAAGAGAATATACACACGATGTATAATTATTATCCTTATGATATGATCCAATAAACAGTTACAGTTGGAAATTCCAATAATTTGTTTTGGTTGTACATGTAATTTGTAATTGGAAGAGATTGTCTATCCAGACATCAGCCATTTCATGTTATACTGCGACATGCATGATATGGCTTAGGAAATGGGCCCACAATCGGAGCATCCTAAAATCATACGAACAAAATCACATCGAATGATTATCCTTGCGATATGATCAAATTAACAATTAGGGTGCTAGAGTTGGGAATCGAAATAGTCTTTTTATTTGGTAATTTTGAATGCATATTACTGCATGCGGATGGGCATGGCTGCTAGATCGTGGAATATAGGTCAATGATTCGAAGCGTCCTTTGTATGGAAAAAACAAAACAGGTAGATATTCGACTTAAAACTTTATTTTTTATAGAAAATTAACAAACAAACAAACAAACAAACAAACAAACAAACAAACAAACAAACAAACAAACAAACAACCCTAAGAAATGTTAACGTTTAACTTGCAATTTAACTCAAATTTACATAAGAAACGAAATTACAATCCCTACACAATGCATTTTAATAATCATATCCATAAATATTCGTAGCATCAGTTCCAAATAGTTCCTCATAATCAAAGCTAACATTATCATCATAATGCAAATATAAAGTTCTCCAGTGTAAAAAATATATATATATATATCCAGTGTCGGTGATTTAATACGGTATTGGATATCCGCCTCTATAATAATAGCTATACCAAAACATAAAGTGATATTGCTGGAATAATAATTATGAGGCGATAATTCGCTCTAATATATAGCCTTTGCGAAATTGTCGAGAGCTATATGCCATCACAAACCCGCCCCAAATTGGAAAAGGTTTTTTGTTGTTGATAATTTTGCCCCTGAATGCTACCAATACCAGGTACAGTCAAACCTGCCTATAGTGGCCATCAAAAGTGATCACCCGCAGGGAAAACAGTGTTATGGAACCTGTCTATAGTGGTAAACTGTCTACAGTACATGGCCACTATTCTTGTTTCCCCTGGGTGGTCACTATACACAGGTTTGACTTTACATTGATAACTAGAACATCCTGAATCGGCACTGCATGTGAACCGCAAATATATACAATACACGTTTTTCTTGAGCAGCTGTCTTCCTCCGCCTAACATGCCTATAATCAATATATAAACGGAAATAAGATGTGCAATGATCCCAGTGTTGTTGGTTTTTTTTCTTCTTCAGATCAATGTGTAGTATTTGCTTATTATGGTAGGTTTTGTATTTTCTTATCCACATTGCAAATTATATCAAAAGGTCATTTTACACATTTGTTACAAGTTGTTACGATTGCCAAATTCATTTAGGTTGCTCATTTGGATTCTTTATATTATTGTCATTGTATACTAAAGTTTGTATTTTTGTGAAGAAGTAAATACAATTCAAATCAAATCAAGCATAATATGTCCGGTTAAAAACGAAATTAATGATTATCCTCTATATCATGTATGTATTCTTAAAGAAAAAACATGCGATATTTATTTTATGTACTGACCTAATAATAGATATCGGGTATTTTTGACGGAACGTTATTGCTAATCGCCCTCTAAGTCTCATTTAGACCAGTGCGGAGACAGATTTGGTTAAAAAACAAAAACAAAAACAATCCGAATACACGTTAACAATATATAGTAGTGTATTACTCCATTATACTTAGTCATCATAATTGATAACTTAGGTCAGAGTCCCAGGTACCGTTAGAATATCTACACATATTAATTTAAATCTAATTTATTGAATAATCCGTTAATGCACTTCTCGGTTAATTAGTCCCGAAATACTCGGGCTTGGGTGTACGGAAAACGAATTTATGTTAATAGTAAAAATAGAACAGTTTTACACGGGTGGAAACTATGAGTGTACTGCACGCAATTAATGCAATTACGGTGGTATCATTTATATTGAGTCACTACCAAATGCGCCCGGGATGTGCCGTGTGAACACACAAAATGCACCCATGCTCGAACGTATTGGTGGTATATTTTAACCCTATAAAAAGACTGGGGGGCTGATTTAGCCCCCCCCCCCCCCCCTCCTCTATTTTCGCGATTACTTCGCAATGCTTAAATATTTTACGGTGCCACTTCATGACTTTTTTCCTTATAGTCTTGCGCATCTTTTGATACCAAATTTGTGCACACCGGGTCAACGATCCGGGTGTTATGTAACATTTTGCGATCGCGTGTCACTGAAAATTCAATAATTTTTTTTAAATTCTTCCATATATAACATGTACAGAGTTTTTAGATGCACCTTTTATGTTGCAGATTTATACTCCTTATTACATTCTTATTTGCATAAAACAATACAATATATAAAAAATAAAACAAAGAAAAAAATAAAAACAATGGAAAACATAGAAAACGGTAAAACTAAATCAATTTTCATGATTGTTTTTATCAGAGATTGTGTAAATTTATATAATCTTAGCATGTATATTGTACCATAAGAATCACCATATATAAAGAAAAATACAAAAAATACACCAAACAAAGACCATTTTTACATAATTAATTAGCTCTAATTAGCATATTCTAATTAAAAAGAAAATGTTAACTATGCAATTTTGTAGATCTCATGGCGTCTATCACCATGCCAAATTTGGAGTCGATCAGAGTTTCGGTTACCGAGATCTTAGCCCCCCCCCCCCCCCCCCCCCAGTTTTGTAAAGGTTCAAAATAGCCCAGTCTTTTTAGGGTTAAGTTACAACCAAAGGCCCGAGGTAATTCGTGTACAGTGTGAACGCTACGGCTAAACGCACAAAACCACCCATGCTCCAATGTATAAAATATATTTGCGGTGGTGTATTATTCATGTTATTTGAGTCACGTTCAAGAACACCCGAGGTAAGGCGTGTACTGTGTGAACACAATGGTTAAACACACACAAAAAAACACCCACGCTATACAGTGTTATTGAAACGAGAAAAATACTATTAATACTAACAATAGAAGTTAGAACCGGGAGGTATACTCCCACATAGCTATTAATGCCTACAGTTCCAATAGTACATAATATTTCCAACATTATGGTTACATTATGTATAGAGACTAATACATGTATTTTGGCTGGTATTTATAGAGTTAATGGATTATTTGAGTGAAGCTGTGTTAAATGAATGGCTACGTAAAATGAATGAGCTGCCCCGTCACTCTCTTTGTGGATGCTGAAAATGATTTCCAGTTTATAATCCTCAGAAATCAACCCTTTCAATTATTAATTTAATAAATTAATCGATAACTAAATCCAGACACACTAGCAATGTCTTTCTAAATGATCAAAATACTTATGCCCAGTATCTTTCACCGGTATTAATAACAAACCAGTGAAATCATTATGAAAAGGTGGTAATATGGAACCATTTTAGTATGGCTCGTGTATGTTTACTAACCGTGACATATTCAAACCTTTACATGGTTTCTAGGTAATAAAGTAGGACAGTAGGTAAATTGTATCGGTAAAAACTATTACTGATAGATAAAAGAACATAAAGGCTGAGGACATACAAAGCATCACAACACATATTGTAACCCATGATGTTAAACGCACCCAAGCATACTAGTAATATTTATTCCGCTGTAGTACATACGGGTGGTTAGGCAACATTGTATGCGAGCTCAATTTGTTTGCAGAATCGTATTTTACCTGTTCTGTTTATATCATATAATAATTCAGTCTTCTCCAAATATTTTACAAGCTTTGCTTCTTTTTGGTTCCCCCATATTTCACGTTGTGATACCGAATTGTTGATTGATTATGTAATATCTATATTGTTTATTATTTTTCTGTGTATTTTATATTGTATTTTTTCATGAATATATTATTTGTTTGTATATTTGATTGCTCGAAAAAAGTATATTGTGAAATATGGAAATAAATTCAAAGCGCTTGTCACTTCCCCGAAAGAGCTCCCTCAGTGTCGAAGTGAAAACAACGTAGTACATAGTTTACCTAAAATTTATTTGATTGAGACGTCTTTTTCCTTAATCCGGAATTATTTCTTTTGTTATTATAACATTTTAATGTTTCATAATTATGCTAAAAGCTTTAAAACAATTAATGAATTTAAAATAGGCGTGTCTCGAATTCCCGGATCATATACCCGAACAGACACTGAGCTCCCCATGCAGAAATGTTTAAAGATTAATTAATATTGTCTACAATTTAATATGAAATCACGATAACAATACTAATTGTATTGTTATTTGAATATTGAATCAATTGCAAAGAAGAAGAGTAGTTAGAAAATCATATATTACAAGACAAAATACAAATTTTGACGATTGTATCTTGTTTTACATTATACATCCTCCTTTCGATATCATTCTTGTTAAAAAATGAAGCTCAAAAAGTTGCAACAAATAAAAGACGAATCAGTGGTAAATCAAATAATATATCCCTTCTCGACATAGCCTACGTATATCCTCTGAATACGATTCGTCTCATACATGTTCAGGCTCACCTACGGATCATCAATCGTTATTTCATCTCCATTATAGAGATGGAATCACCAAATTGTAATATAGAATCTTATAATTGCTAGAGCTGTATATTAGATGTGTTGCTACACAATTGCACTGATCCCGCTTATACCGGGTATGCATTTTTACAATTGCTGTTGGTGTTGTTGTTAATACCGTGTATGTTTATTTCATGGTATATGTTGTTTTTGTTGTTACTGTTTACATTTATTTCATGTTATATGTTGTTGTTGTTGTTACTGTTTACATTTATTTCATGTTATATGTTGTTGTTACTGTTTACATTTATTTAATGTTATATGTTGTTGTCGTTGTTGCTGATGCTGCTGTTGTTAATGTAGTTGTTGTTGTTGTTGCTGTTGATGATGATTATAACATGATATATATCGTAAAGGTAATGTTTGACTTTGTTTCCATGAGCAGAAAACAAATCCTTAACATTTTTCTGCTCATTACAAGTAAGTTTAATTGCCTTTGGTTGCTGGGTGATCTATGAATATGTCTCGGCAAAGATTTGGGCAATCTGATTAGTTTTGTCTATAGGATATGAATTAATGAAAATGAAAGGGAACATAACTAACTCGTGCTTCGGAGGAGCACTGAAAGCATAAAACGCTTGAATACACAATCATAAATATAATGATATGATAATTTTTTCCCAAAATGTAGTATAACCAGGCAAGTAACGATCGTTGAAAGGGGTCGTCAAGAATGACGTGTCATATATACAGAAAATGATATAAAATACCTATTGATGTGCGTCAACAATGCCACCATAATAGTGAAAAAGCGGAGAGTGGTTAAAATGTGATATCTTCGTGAAACCTCAACGGCAATGTCAGGTAATATGTGTGAGAGAAAAAAAGAGGGAATCTGATAGAAATAATATGTCCACTTTCGAAGCCACTTCGACGATATCAAGATAATGTAGCATCATCGCCAATAGCGGCGGAAAGACGTTCGCTGAAAATTGATCGAGAATCGAGATATATATTTTCTCGGAGCAGCATTAACATGAGAGGGGAATATGAGAGTATAGAAGAGCAGAAAGGAGAGAGGAAAGTGGCTAAGATTGATATCTCTTTCCCAATTTCAACAAATACAAATACATGTACATAAAATATTTATTTGTTGAAAGAGCTCGTGTGGTCGGCGATCGGGCGAACGGGCAGGCAGCGCGTGCCGTTCACAATGTTGGTGGTAGCAATTACGCCAATTGGCGGACCGGCATACTTGGTGTGCCCCAAGGCAGCCGGGGAGCGACACCAATTATTCCGGCGACGAAAGATCGTGATTTTAAAGAGACACAGCTCAATAAATCAATAACAAAAATACAATCCAGAGTTTTCTTTCCACTATCAACTCGAATATACTTAAGTATAGGATGTTGAATCATCATTCTGTATTGGTATTTCGTATTGGAGAGCCATGTACTGTTTTATTTTTGTTTAATATTATATAGGACTATTTTTAGCATCATTTTTATTCTATCAGCGCCTTTCTTGCAATGAGTGAAACATCCTTGTATTGAAACGCACATGTAGTTTCGAGGGGTTGAATTAAGTCATGTATAAGGGCTTCTTATGTTGATAAAACAAAAATAAAATTATATGATGTCATGTTTTGTTCAGACCCTTGAAGTAGAACGAGAACAAGAAAATATATAAGGTACTCCCTTTTACCGATACTCTAACATGTATTGTACCTTTAAGTTTAAGGTTATATTTCAATTTGATTAGAGACAGGAGCAAACGGTTGATGCTTCAAAGATGAGACCAGCCTGAACATGCTGAAGGCGCACGTATATAGACTCCAACAATTTCATCAGAACAAGATGTAAACCTTCAAAGAGAATATGTATTGGATTTCGGTATAGGTTTTTTTTTAACATTAGGACGTTTTGTAATCAATCGGCGATTTGTCTATGAAAGGACCATCCGACTTATTTAGAGGAAAGGAAATGTGAAACATAATGATACATAAACAAAATATATCAATGCAGACATAAATACAACAAACAAAGAAATACATTTTTGCGGAAGGACGAAGTATACATCATTATTATTATTTCGATGTATGAAACAACATCTCTTTTCTATCATGCATGATGTGTATATTGATCAAGGATAGAGAAGCTTTCTCAGTGTTCTTCGGTTGCCTGACCTATACCTTTAAGTTTAAGGTTGCATTTCAATTTGATCAGTGACAGGAGCAAACGGTTGATGCTTCGTAGATGAGACCTGCATCGAGGCGCACGAACATGACGAATATACTCTCACAATTTCATCAAGCAACGATGAATGTCCAGCGCGGATATTTTATTTGATTACGGCGCGGTTTCTTCTTATTATGACTTTTGGTGGCTGGTTTCATTCCACTGTCATTATTATCAGGAAACAAATCGCAATTTTCGTTTCAAGGTACTGGGTAACCAAGGATATGGGAGTTCAGACCTCCTAATTCCATGGGGTAACATTGCGGGAGTACAAATATTGCAGAACTGTTCCATTCGGAGGTAATATTATTATTATCAATTCAAACATATAGGGAAACTGACCAGAAATATATTGTGATTATTTTCTTTGCCTTCTTTTAATCACATTATTATTATCTGTTATATAGTTATACTAACAGAGAAGACGTCTTCAGAATTCTCCAAAATCCCTTTTCATTTCCTACTCGATGCGGGTGGCAAAATATTTAAACAAATATTTATATAATTCTTGTGAACATCGCCACGTCGCCATTACTACACAATCTCTTCCAACAATGTGAAATGTCCCTGTCGAGTTTGAATACTTTGAGTGAAAGTGAATATATAAAATGTTCGTTATTTTCATTAGCGCCCTAATAACCATTAACGATAATAGCATGAAATTCAAATACATGATATCTATGTCCTCGAGCATCTCCGACGCCTCGCGTTGCACCTCCTCTGCATCTGTAGATCTATATCTTTTAGTGGGAGAAGAGATACCAATATACTCTCCTTTTCCCAATTATGGCACACAATTGTTGACACACACTTTACATAACTGTGTATATATCGTCCCTGAGCACGCGCTTCAATCATTGTAAGTGATATTACTAATTCAACATATTGACTGAGTCATATATACGTTATCATACTTGTACATGTGGCTTGACGAATAAAGTGTTTATTTATTGAAACAATCATTCAATGGCTGGTAAAACTGGTCTGATGTCATGGTGAAGAATCAGAATACAAACAGTGGAAGACTTTCATTTGTGAATATAATCAGGTTCTTTTTTTTTCTGTTGCCTCAACACCCCAGTTTTCTTTAGTGACGATGACATTATTTTCAGTATCACAAGTCATTAATACTTCATACTCAAAATCATTAATGTTAATGCAAGTTTAGTTGTGCATGTCACTAGACACTAGAAATTAGTGTTACGTTACCTCACACAAATAAACATATAAACGGCCACTTGTGATTTATTATCGTGTACTTAGTATGGTAAATGTACGTGTTGTTATAATGTTAAGTGGCAAAGATTGATACCAAATGAATATAACTCAATGAAAAATTCCAGGATAAGACGTCGTGTGGATGTATTAAAAACCGAGTTGAATATACAATATAATAAACAACAAGATAAATCGAAAGGGAGTATGATATGTTTAAGGTTCATCGAAATGAAAACGATATGCATTGCAACGTCTTCATTTTTTATATTTTGTGACGCGTAATGCATACAACTAGACTTCTGAATAGTATAGTACATTTGCGTCCATTAAACACAAACCATTAACAACAAAAAGTATCAATGAGAGTGAGGAATACTAAAAAAAGAGTATAAATTACATTATTACAGGGAACCTCGAGTTGAAGACGATTATCTAAAACGACCTAAAATCCCTGTAAGAATGAAGCGCATTTAATTTCAATAATCGGATATATATATATATAGTTAATACTAAAGATTATACGATGTGTGGGTAGTTATGTAATCACCTTTTAAATTCGATCCTTATAGAACATCGATCAGGACGGTTGTGATCAACACTGATACAAACTTACGAGTAGAAAACATAACATTGATAAAAACGTTATATAAACATGTTTTAGAATCGTGTGAACGAATGCATTGTTTACACGATGAAGTAGTCATAATAATAATAACAATGTCTCAAACATCGTTCCTTTATATATGCATATCGTTTAGTCAACCTGAAATCCTATTTTATGATTTTGGTATAACACGTGTTCTCCATAGACACCAGACCAAGTATTTTCGGAAACGGTCTTGAATAAGTTAATGCACGTTTATACCGTTGAACAAACATAACGATTACATTAAATCATACAAAATCAACATAATGTTATTCATAACTCTGATTACATCATTAATCTAATTATTCCTGTTAATTTTGATAGCGTAAATATAGCCATTCTTGTCCTAATATACATTATGCGCTTTAGACCTATACTGTAAAGCATTATTGCAAACATAACCATAGAATAAATCATTCTAATTATATTTATAGGCCTACATGTCATATAGAATTGTTTTTACTTTTCTTTTCGAAAAGAGCATAATGTCAAAACAAACGCTTCCGTGTTCTTCTTTCCTGCATGGACTAACCCTCCGACGACCTTATACGTCCGGATTCAAAGCTAAACTTTCAACACACTTCCTTCCTTCCTTCCTCCAACCGAAATATTTTAATCCGATATCCATCCATGGTTTTCCCCATTCCCATAAACGAATGTATAGTTAAAGGTTCACCTGTAAAGTGTTAGATATTGCCCAAAATGACATTTGAGACTTCAATCCTATACCAGAATCATTATAAGACATATTATGTCCGAATGATGTGTGAAAGTTTCATTGAAAAACAACACTGCTTTCCGGGTTAAAAAAGCGAAAATTTGCGTCAGCTTTTACAACGAATTACTGTATAACGTGTATGAGGTTTATGACCGTTCATTAACGCTCTTGAGCTGAACGATTATCAATGATAGATATCGTCACACTAAAGTAGCATTAAAACAAATCTAACCCTATTTTATTCTTCTCTTACCATATAAGCCAAACAACACGGTATAAGACAAATGTGAAAGCTCCAAGTAATTTTCGTGGAGTTAGACACTTTACTGGTTTCACTTTAATCCATTATCTCCCAGATAGTTGGTTAAGTCGTTTTCCCTCGTTTAAATCCATTATCCATTATTCCATAATCACCCAGGTTTCCACAGTTAGTTGGTTAAAGCTTTTACATCTTTCATATATAATAACCTTGCAATTCGATTTAAAGAAGATCAACTCCGTTTTCTGAATTGCTAAATGCGATTTTAGGGACGAAATAATCTGAGCACTTTATCTAAGCACTTTATCTACATCCATGAGAGCATGTCGCGATGCATTATTTAGAGGCGAATTGTGTTCTTTTCTATACAGCTGTATCAACTGGTCAAATCTTTCATCTATTATCGTAATATATAAAGAAACTGAAAGTGTAGGTATACAAAGAGTATTTTGTATAATACAAAAACTATATATTTCGTAAAGCATCATATTTTGTCCGTATACTAGTAATGCATAATCATGATAATATTTTGTTGTGAGTATAATCTTGTTCGAAAGATCTTAAGACATATTTGCAAGGGAAAAAGACGTCGAATGAAATGCTTGTAAAGATCTCACATTTTATTGTTTGTTTGTTTGTTTGTTTATTTGTTTATGTTTATTTCATTTTGATTTGCGTATGTGTTTTAGGTAACTTGACAACCTATATTTACGGCGTTTATTGAGGACAGAGCTTGAAATAGATCCGCCTAGAATCAATTTGAAAATGTGACGTATTACAAATAAACAAAACGTCTCTTTATATAGCGAGTTGAAATGATTATTTATAACTTAATTTCTTCAGTTCATTTTCTTATTCCAGCCGATGTTCGTCGCATCTGAAACTAAAGAGTACAATAATTATGGATAAGCCCATGAATCATACTGACTGATACCTTTCATCATAATACTAAATATGTTACTCATTGCGGAAATAGTATCGTTAATAATAACGCTAATGATATTCGTTTGTCTCGCAAACCTTTCATCATGTTACCGAACTTGTTTTTTTTATTGTGTAATTCATGTTGTTTTAAATTTATAGTTCTGTGTATTTCATAGTGTATTTTTTAAAAATTAATATAGTGTTTTTTTGTTTATTTACTTGTCCAAAAAAGTATAATTTGTGAAATAAATGGAAATAAATTCAATTTAAATTCAAATTCAAATATTGCTTACTTTATCAATTATCCCCAAATAGTGACGTACATTTTCTACTCAGGATGACGAGGGTGAATATATTATACATTTTGCTGGTACCAACCCAGGGAAATTATGTACATCGTCAAATTAAGAGATATACAACTGTCGCATGCAGCGAGAAAATATTATTGTTGTTATGCTAATTTCACGGTTCCTGCTGGTAAATAATGGTATGTAATACTAATACTGGAGTTAACGGTAATGGTACCATTCACTTTGAAACAACATTCACAATACAAAGGTGTCCGATGTTACAAACCATGTCTATCTTTTCGTCTAATAAGTGGTTAATTTATGGAACCATCACAAAACATTAAAATACAAACAAAATCGTAAATAATTAAATATTAAAATCGCATATCTTGCGATTATGATCGTATTCAAAACGAATCATAACAATCACACTAAGCCTACGGATACATCGATAGTCTAACAAATGTACATGTATATGGTTAAGATTATTATTAGTCGAGAGTAGAAATCATTATTATGTATATACCGGGGTTTTTTTTAAGACACAAATAATCAGAAAAGCGCGTTCACCAAAATGTTTCCTTTTTGGATGCGTAATAGTTATACTACACGCTTGTGCACACAATGTGAATAACGGGAAATTATCTATAGGACATCGAATACCTTGCAAACGATGTATTATTTCCCCCTCGTCAGTACGCACATACAAACTACTTTCCCCCTAGTATTATTCAGCCCTGTAAAACATAAAATCACATTGCAACACAAATTCATGTCACTAACATTATTTAGTCAGCATAACAATAAAATAAAATTGATCGGCGCTACGCGAGAGTTTGGCTAAAAATTGCTGCGTAGCATGGGCAACATAGCGGGTGACGAGATAGGTTATGAAGTGCAGTGCGCTCGCACCGACACCCCGTATACATCAGACGGGGATGCGATCCGGGTTAGGATGAGGTTGGAGCAAGCGGGGTAATCGATTTTACTCATTCGAAACATTTTCGATGCAAACAAAATGATTGGATTTATTAAAATTGTAATGCAACATATAATAAAATGGACTCACAAATCAGTACAAATGAAAGCATAATTAATGTGATAAAAATAAAGGATGTCGACATCGAGATGCTAATGATACCATATGCTTAGTATGATCTTTGAGGGTGAATATTTAAGGATGGTAATATTAAGCTCTGTTTAAAATGACAATAAGAATTGATCATGAGATAATTCAAGATGAAAGAAATATTAAAACAACATATATAAAACATATTAAATAAGTCAAAAGAGCGCAACAATTCGTCACAATTATCGACTGATGAAGGAAATGAGATGATGCGGGGCTCCCACACTCTGCGCGCTAGGGCGCCGCTCATAAAGGGTCGCATACATTATAATTGAACTTGAACGTCATTGTGACTATTGTTTCTAACCATTAAGAGCGAAAAATAATAAGTTCGTACACAAAATTAGAAAACGAAAATGAAAAACTAACGAAAACGACGAGATGCCGAAATTTTTTCATCCCAAATTTCCCGCCAAATACAGGCCCGCATATTGAACTTCAGACTCAATGGGGTCATCCACCCATCATAAAGGGAGTGTTCCCCAAAAGTATATATATTCTGCAACTGTCATACATTACCAATATGCATGGAAACGTCATGTGTGTATATTACTTACCAATGCTGAAGCTATGCCACTCTGTCGCAATCCGATTATTCCACAAGTTTTTGCCAGTTTTTCGCCCAACTTTTGCCTTTAAAGGCGGCGGAAATGTATTCCAGTGTATGTAAATCCAACGGGTTAGTGGCCAGCTGGTCGGTTGGAGTCGACGATATCGGAAAAATGGTCCAAATAGTGTGATTTTCCGACGGAAACGAACCCGGAAAGTAGGGCGAAGACCCACCTAGACTGAACACCTTAAACACTAGTGAGCACAACTATGCGGGTTCGGCACAACCGGACTGAGCGAAGCTATTGACGCATGCGCGCTGAGAGCAATAACTTCGCTCCGGTGTTCCCGCGTTTACCAAACTATATAGTTCTATAGATGCATATAAGCTATATACCAATGAAGATGACAGTTATTATATTGTAAGATGCTGGTGGGTATGTAATTATCAATGTTTATGATTGCATTTCTAAGGTTTCTTTTACGAGGAATTATTTTCTAATTTATATAACATTTCTTCCAGAAACTCATCAACTTCGCAACGCGTTTCCCGCGTTTACTGCAATACAATCATGACACCTCTGACTGTAAATTAAATATAGTTACCATTGAGATGATACATAATAGTTATATACTGATATGGATGAATATAACTATGTTATGATTACTCTTTGAATATTTCTCGAGAGGTTTAACGTTGCTCATTATTATACTACAGTTTGTACGTCAGAATTATTCCTTTCCAGAATCTGAATTTTAGGCTCGGTATGAAAACTTTATGATTATGTATGCCACATCACAATAATTCTCATCTTATATAGGCCCACATGACCGTACCATTTTGTTTATATACATGTACTTGGTTATATAAACATTATGACAAGTTTATCCCATGCCTTCTATAATTTCCAGCACGTAGATTTAGTTTTAGTTTTATCAGAAAAAATACGTGTCCGCGTTCTTATAACATATATTTTGGTGTGCACTAAAATAATATTCAGTTTATTCTGCGTATGTCGATTTGTTATGCAAAGTATGCTATAAGCAGAATAGCAGTACAGTACAGGTGGATAAAGATTATGAGTAGCATGCTGGAATATGTTTCTATTCTAACATCATTCGGACTGGAAATGTCTAATGTTAATGCCATCCATGATGAAGCGTTCAATCGGGAACAATTCATTATTAACATTATTCAATAAGAATAAATCAGTGTTAATTCACTGTTAATCAGTGCTAGCTGCATCCTAAATATTCAGGTACGATTTTGTTTGTTTAGGAGTAATAAATTGTCTCATACATGTACAAATATTCAGCAAGGTCTTGTTCAATAAAATAAAATTATATGTATAACATTTACAAATCAAAACGGTATTACATCGTGATGATCGAGTTCACCTTTATTGTAATTTGTGAATATTAGACAAACGCATTTTGGCGCAGTTGTCAAAACTATCTATACCTTATAAATTAATGCCATTGTTTCGGTTACCTTCAAAATAATATACACGCTTTAGGCAAATATCTCAAGCACTGTTATGTAATAGCTTCTTTTCTGGAATTCTTTTGCTCGACAAACTTTACTACTTTGACGGTCATCTAAATTTTAATGGACTGTCGCAAATGTAAAAAATAATATCTATCGACAACATTTAATATGAATATATCGATTGTAGAAAAGCATCATATCATTTTTGTCGCTAGCAGTCAATAATTTCAGCCTGAGTATGTTTGTATTTACAACAAATATGAATCAGCTTGCAATTCTCTACTCATATACCAACATATTGTTTATAATTTCTACACCAACATTATACAATCTATATTAATGATATAAAATTATATGAATACCCAAAGTCCTATTATTATTATAAATTAAAGTTAACCTATATAACCAATACAATCTCCATCACGATTAGCACCAATGTATTATTGTACTGGTATAGCGACGGGTTTACATAGTGTATACCCTGGATATGGATTATGAAATGGAAACATGTAACTCAGCGAACTCATTAGCATTACGATAATACATCCATATAATTGGCAAGTAACCATACATGTATATAACCACGACAGGGTGAGATTATATTTCATAACGAGTAACAAATCGTGCCACCAGATGTTCGAATTGTCCCGTGTCGTATTGCGATCAATCCACACCAAGGGTGTACATAGCCAGTGTGTAGACCCACTGAGGGGGGGGGGGGGGGGGGTGCAAGAGGGGGTGTGGATTACGATAAGGGGCGCAACCCGTCCTTAAAATCAAAATATCGTTATGCGGGTATAGGGTGATCAGATGTAGGGTTTAGCCTCTGCAGCCAACAACATTATATTATTATTATTATGTATCTTTATTCATGTTGACCCGCAGGGGAGGGGAATGGGAGCAATTGTTTTAACAAGGGGAAGGGGAGGGCGTTGTCCCCTCTTTCCTCCTTAGCCTCGCCTCTGAGCTGATTGCCTATACATGTATATAGTCTACACTCGTTATACACCCCCATTATATTGTGTTTGTTCACTTTGACTAGCAAGGAAGGGGCATGGGGGCTGTAGTTTAAACAAGGAGGGGGGGGGGGGCTGCTACCCCCTCTTTCCTCCTTAGCTTCGCCACCGAGCTGCCAGCCTAGTCTACACTAGTTATACACCAATTTGCTCAGATTAAGGGATACCCTTTATGCGGTAATCGATTTACACGCTGCGCCAGCTGTTACGCGCCTCACCTCACCCGTCCCGTCCCCGCTGTCTGTAGCTATACAATCCGTAGCTCGAGTTTTACCGACGAATTGGCGTGAACTAATGTGCAGATGATGATGATTATTATGAAACAGTTTCTTAAATAGATAGTGAACATAACAACTTTAACGATATAATATCAAGGAAATAAAAAAGAACAATAAATGAAATAAAATACAACATAATTTAAATTAAAAGAGCACAATACCAAAGTATAATGAAACAGAGAGATAGGCAAAATAGAAAGATTGGGAGAAAAATGTAATGTGCTCTCACTTTCTTTTTACGAATCTCATAACTGTGATAGGTCTTTCAATATGGCAATGTTTCATGTTTTGCTTTTACCAGCATACGATACAGTACACTATATATTCTGGCTGGTAGCTACAGTAGGCCTATATATTTTATAGTTGGAACATTATATATATGCGGGTACATTCTGGGTGTTTGGGTATGTATAATTAACATTATGATGGTACTATTAATTTATCTGTGAGCTGTCATGGGAATCGACGAATAAGCAGAAGGAAAAATAAGACCAAGTTTTCCCATGTACGTTACTCTTGTAAGTTTAACATTATCCCCTACGCCATTCTAGCACTATTACACATTTAACAGTGTATATATTTGATCATTTCAAATTACAAAAGAACACCATAATAACTAATCAAACATAAAATACTATTGTAATGATGAAAATGATGACATTTTCGAAGCGGTTAATATATTATATCAGATTCTATGAGCTGAAGTATAAATATGATTATTATCAATGAACATTATGTGGGTACAATTCACGCCAACACATCATAGCGTGTAATTTCAACTCCCCGGGGAGCATACCACCACCGCGCATTCACGGAGTCGCATCATGCATGTTAAGCCCGGCGCAGACAGAGCCGACTCCACCCGATCCGACTGGTTTTCAGTCAGGCTAGAGTCAGTTTCGCTCAGTCGGAGCCGATCCAACATGTTGAATCGGCCTCGAATGACCTCCGACTGGCACTTGCATGGAAAACCGGAGTCCTGAGGCAGCGAGTACTGAGTTAATCAGGCTGAAAACCGGTCGGATCGGGTCGAGTCGGCTCTGTCTGCGCCGGGCATTAGACAATCGCTGTATTACCCTTATATATACCAGGTACACATTTCTACTCGGTTTTGTGCAGTATATTCTAATACAACTTAACTAGTCAATAATTATAAATTTACATATTTCACAACATGAAATAATTACATTAAAAAAATTATATTAGCAGTTACAATTTAAATGTATTTAATAAAGATATAGTTGTATTTACATCAAGAATACGTGTAATTTAAGGAGGGGTATAGGCCAGAAAATTTAAAAAGGGGGTGGGGTGCGAAATGTACTTGAATATGCATACTAAAGGAAAACCATAGGCTAAGGTGTCCTTAAATGAAATAGGGGGGCATGTGGCGGCTCCCCCTATGCTTACTATGTATATGTGTTAATCATGATAAGAAACTGTTTAACAGTCAAAGTGCAAAGTAAATATTAGAGCCACATGTGAAACGGTGAATTATAAGCGACGGGTTTGCATATTCTGCATTCTAAGAGTTAAGTAAATAGATTCTCTCTTTCGCAACAAACGTACCGATTTAGAATGAGTTTAGTTCCTTTATATCACTGGAGACCCAGTAGGTAACCAAATCCGGACATTGCTATACTTCTGTGGCACACAGAGGCGTAGGAAAGAGGGGGCAAGAGGGGGCAAGAGGGTAATCACCCCCCCCCCCCCCCCACACACACACACACATACTTACCCGGGCATACTTGTGGGCACCCGACTTGTGGGGTACATGTGCTACTACAAACTTTTTTTTTCTTCACAAAATCTTTGCAACGAAAAAGGCAACCTTCTGAGTGGATGGGAGGGTAGGGGTGTGTCTAGAAAGAAAAAAATTCCTCAAGTATCACTTATGGGGCGCAGTCACAAGATTTTGTCACAATACTCTTTGAAACTAAATACGCCGATTTAAAACTATTCCTTAGTGGGGACAATGATTTATTCCCCACAAGGCAAAAATACCCCACAATTATATAGTTGTACCCACACGAGACCCCACAAGAATGCCGGGGTGAGAACACACACACACACACACACACACACACACACACACACACACACACACACACCTCAGTGGTGTAGTTACGGGTGGGGGCACGGGGCGTCACGTGCCCCCCAAATAATTTCGGAAAAAACACTAAAATATAAGGGGCAATTTTTGACAAAATAAATACATAAGCCTAAGGTATGCCCCCGAATAATTTGCGTACACCCCCCCCCCCCCCCCCCCCTCCCCCCGCAATCAGTCATATCTGAGGGTTGACAGGTTTTTCCTCTGGCCGCGCCATCGGCCGGTGGGTGGGGTGTTATCTGAAGAATACATAATTGAACACGAATCGTGCAAAGTATTACGGTATCAAGAAGAAGGCCCCCGACATTTCTGATAAAATAATAGCAGAATGCTCATCAGAGCGGGAGGAATATTGTGATGTAATGGGATGCTATGGTGCGATTTCGGACGTGTGATACAGTGCCAAACCTACCATCTTCTAATCACCGAGCCATGAAAACTCCCATCAATATTTAATGCATAAAATACGTTCATGGTATAAATTTGTGCTTAGCAACAATATTACAAAAAAGAGCTAAAGGTGTTACAGCCGTAATTACTATTATATATACCAGCTGTGAGGTATATATATACGGTTATTATCAACATCCAACACTGTTCAACCCGTTCTGAAAATTATTTGATGAAACACCTTGTGCAGTCATATTTTAGACAATACAAGGAGCGTATGGTTGTCTGGATTATTTTGTCAATGGTTGAAACTTGACGAAAAATGGAAAGAAAATGATAATGGTGACAACCCCATTTTGTACGTGTTATGTATACAAATGATTAACATCATTAAGATACGATGAAAAGTGTATGTCACTGATGAATTTTACTTCTAAAATATCCTATGCGTTAACCCTAAAAAGGCCGGGGCGGTGTCTACCCCTCACGCGCTTGCGAAGGTATCATTTTGTTTTTGTTTGGGCAACTTACATGATAGACCGGGAAATTCTATACATATGGAAAATAATTACAGACATCATGAAGATCAACCAACAGTTGGAAAATTTTCTCTTAAACTGAAAAAAAACAAAAAAAAACAAGAAGCTATTAAGGCATGGATGCAAACCTAATTAATACCCGTTTAAAAATATAACATTTTACCATCCTGGGGAAGCCCTATTTTACTTTGCTAATGTTAATGTATAATTAAATATATTTCTGGTCAGTTTCGCTATCTTTGAAATAATGCAAAAAAGACATTAAAAAACCAAAAATACTTTTGAAAAAAACCATCTAGCGAGCACAGTCGACCATCAAGCAATGTGTAATGGAGTCGTCACCGCGCCATTCCACTTGATGCGTTACTGGCGCGCGAGCCCGGTGCGTTCGCCCGACCGTGTCCGACACGCGGCGGTGTGACACCGATCGATCTCGCTACTAGCTGCCGCGATGCATTAGCGGGATCGAATTCAGGTGACTCATTCATTCTCTTTATTCATAACATTTTAGTAAAAAAACAAAAACTTGAATAAAAGCGAATAAAATCACTCGCCTGGCTGGTCTCCATGATCCATTAGTGTAGATTGCCATCTTATCGGGCCTTGTTTTATGGATACTCATTGCTTTAAGTGGCGTATACGTGGCCGCCACGAAGGGCATGAGGGTATACACGTCCCACCGATTGCACATTGTAAAAAAAAAACAAAGCAAAGGGACATTAAAGGGAGATAGTATCTTTAAATTTGTATGATTTGACCAAACTCACTTGCAACTCTTGACTGTGCAAGGTTCTATCATGCCTTGTTGTTTTCAGCTTGGTAAGAGAAGTATAGAAACCAGTATATTCAGTTTAAGAAACTTCCACTATTTGTTATGTAGGTATTTATGATAGATTTTTAAAGGATTATTCCAACTATGTACACACCTTTGGCAATTATAGTTAGTAAATAAGGCTTTGCATTTGTTCTCAGTATCAAAAAACTTTCACACAGCACTCAGTGGACAAATTAGACTGGCGCAGTAATACACATTTTTGATAATTTCTCATTTTGTGTCATGTTACTAGATCAATAAAACTGCCACCTGCAAACAAAAGAAAAAAGTGATGTCCCCCGGTGTCCCCCCCCCCCCCCCGCCCCCCCCCCCCCCCCCATAGGTAGCACGCCACTCGATGCCACTACATGTGGTACATACAATCTGACACGACTTTCAAAACCTGCATTAAATAAATTAAAACAACATCACTCCTGACGCGTCCCTAAAGGATCCATTAGTGTTGATTGCAGTCAGGCTTTGTTTTATGCATGCACATGCGGCTAATTAGTACACGATT
The DNA here is from genome assembly GCA_037951105.1 of Echinarachnius parma. Lineage (NCBI taxonomy): Eukaryota > Metazoa > Echinodermata > Echinoidea > Clypeasteroida > Echinarachniidae > Echinarachnius > Echinarachnius parma. The sequence continues at coordinate 21,856 of JBAMJV010009934.1, read as the reverse complement.
ACTTTTTTTTGTGGTTATAACGGATGACAAAGATAGTACGGAAACTAATGATTTTTATTCCTAAATATTTTCTGTCCGGTTATTATATATGTATCGGAAATAAAAAAATGTTTACAAAATGCAATATATCTATCTATCATGAAAAACAAATGAAGTACAAATTTGATTGTCATAGGCTAATTATAACTAGGTTAGCGACATTAAAGACGATTGATTTGATATAACACGTCATGAACTCCATTTTCATCAATGTGACTTAAAAATTGCATAATATCTATCAAATATAATAAGTTGATACAACTTAGGAAAGTCCTCGTCGATGAAATATATAAAGGAAAAATAAATAAAACACAATGAAAAACGCCTTGTTAAGTCTTTATCTCAATTGGAAAAAAATATTCACTAACGGATTGAAGACCTTTTTCCAGTTTACTGTCACATAATACATTATTATATACAGTATAACTGATATAAAACACTAGAAATAAGTTATTTTACAAAACAAAAAAAAAATTCAGCAATAAATAATATTTTAAAAAGATCTATACACAACATTGAAATCATATTTATAAAAGGCACAATTATTCAACAGTGGGTCAAAATATGTTTATTAATCCATGAACTTAATTAGCCTAACGGACTAAATTATGTACCATTTTACCCATGGACTAAAATATATTAGGGTTAAATTCAACCCTCTTATGGGAATTCAGAACATTGATGAACAGATGAATGACATCTTTATTGTTTGTATTCTAATCAAGTTGATAGAAAATAAACCTGCTCTCGTTTATCAATATAAAAATGTGATGTTGAATTATAGGTGGGCATAATGATATACATGTATATGATATATGGAGTACTGTGTGCATGAGGTAGAGCTTTATTATGACATACCGTACATGTACTCAAGCCATAATTTGTAGAGAGGTGCATGACTGTATCTATCCGGTCTGCTAATGAGTTTGCCAGGCTTTCTCGCCTCATAACTCAAAGAAAGTTTCATATCATAATTAAAGACATGCCAACTTGCCAATAAATATACACGCCACGGGTATTCAACCTCTGCATACGACTCTGCAGAGTGTATCTACGAGGGGGTGTGGGCATGTACCATGCACCCCTTTGAAGTTCCCCATCCGCTCACAACAAAAATAATAAATTAAAAGTGATACAAATGAAGAAAATACAACTCTTTAATGTTCCGGTACTGATCAAGGCATTTCCTTGTCAATGAACCGCCACCTCAATTGTGAATACTTAGTACTTACTTGTTAATGGCCTGACTATAATAATTATACATGAAGCCAGATACTGCCGAGTCCTATTGTCAGAATTATGTTAAAGGGGTAGTTCAGTTTTGGTTTAGAGGGCGCTTCAAAATACAATTATTTTGTGAGGTAATGCAAAACTAAGTGTGACATTTGAAAGAGCACACAATTTTAACGACATAATCAGCTTTGTTTGATCAGAATCTGTTGAGAAACGGCTGACATAATTATTCATACATATATATCTGATTGGAATAAATGTTGGGGACCAACTTTAATTCAATCATTTAAGAAAACATTTATAAATCCTACACATTTCTGAAAATATACCAAAATGCTTTCTCTCTTGATCTCATTATTGTATCATTTTAATTTTTTTACCAAACATCACATTCACAAATTATTTTGATTTTTTAAATGGTTCAAACTTGTGTTACCAGCTGCTTTTTGAATGAAAACAGCTCTGTAAGTTTTTGTTACTAAAATTCTGTTTGACCAAAACTGTACTATCCCTTTAACATTTGTGTATTCTATTACTGGGTAACTAATTTTGTAGCGCCCTCTCTGCTACGTCTAATCTATCCCTTTAATAGCATGTTCACATCTTGACCCGAAGTAATCGGTAATCGCACATATTCAGTGGCGTAAACAGGAGCCGCCTCGGGTGGGGTCATAGGGTGGCGTAGCTCCCGGAAGCGTTTGGATTTTAGCTATTCAACGCCGAAAAAAATCAAAACTACCGGTTAAAAAGCAAGCAAAAGCAAACAAACAATCAAACAAACAAACAAACAAACACACAAACTAACAAACAAACAAACAAAGGGGCCTGAGGAAGCGGAGCTCGGGCCCAGGAGCCCCCCCCCTCCCCTCGCTACGCCACTGCACGTATTTATACAACTGATGCGTTCATTTTGAAACTTCCCCATGCGTTACCGGGACTCATTAATCATTAATTACGATGACATAATGCAGCCGTATCAACTCATCTAAATCTGGACTGTAAATCAAAGACCGTCAAGGGCCGTCAGGGTGATACTAATCTTGTAATAACACCTCTCAAACAATCGAAACGCAGTAATTAGTTTTGATTACCATAATTACTGTCGGTAATTGAGAGAACATGGCGCGGCTTAAACAAAAACAGTTTATAAGATGTTAAAACAGGATACTGATGAACATTTTAGGAGTTTTGATATGATATCGAAACTCTTTCCAAACTGTAAGTGTCCTGTTCAACTAGCTTTCATTTCCCTGGTTCTACTTACGCCAAGAGAACTACAATGATTGAGATAGTATTCGCACAAGTTCGACCGGAGAAGAAACAGTATAGTAATACTAGTAAATAGTGTATACAGAGGAAGGGGAATACGTAGTGAAAATTACTATTCGTATATTCCTCTTTTTAAACAAAATAGTTTTGTTTATAAATTATGAAGCAACAGGATTCTTTATTTCCGTGTTCTTTGGTTGTCTAAATTCAGTGAAATGTTTCGGTTTCCCGGTTGTACGGAAATAAGCCGCTCATCACGGGTGTGATCTGACCCGAGATTTCACAGTGTGACAACAGGGCGAATTGGAACACTTTCACCGTATATTGTCACAGTCAACTTTACAAATTTAAGAAAACGAAAATATATTGCACAGTATGGGTAAAATATACATGTAGATAGAAAATTACCTAAAATCCCCGCCTATAGCAGCCAGGCAAACTGTGTTTGATTTATTATATTTGTAAATTGTTCAATTTCGCTCGTGGTAGGCCTAATAATGACCATGGTGATCGTGTTTACTTCATACAGTTACTCGCTCCCCCTGCTCGCAGTGCGACTCCAGTCAGGTCCAATTTCGTCTCCTACTGTTTAACTGCACCTGACGTTCACTTTAAAGGAACAGTCATGCTTTTGTACTTTGTCTATTTGTTTTTTGATTTGTATCCCGTAATATGTTTTATAAATATCAGTGGCGTTGTGTGGTCGGACTGGTTGGTGGCACGCGAATGTTTTGTTTTGTTTGTGTGTGTATTGTTTCTCCTTTTGGGGAAGGGGGGAGGGGGGAGGCGGGGGAACACTTAATGTATTTCTTTATTTTTGCCCCTTATGTATTTTATTTTTGGGCCAGATTATTTTGCCCCCCCCCCCCCCCCCCCCGGTTGCTACGCCACTCATATATACGTAATGGGTATTAAAAACATGTTCACAAATACGTAAAATTTCGCTTTTAATTTGTACTTTTAATGAGACTCTCACTCAACAAGATCACATGATTATTTCCTCCTCTTAGAATAATTGATATGTTAAAAAAAAAGAGTTATCTGATCTCTCCCTTCTTTAATAACAATTTATTTTTAAACGATATTATAAACAAGAAACACCAATGTCTTAATTTTGAATTATTCCTCAGATAGAAGGGGGTGGGGGAGGGCGAGCAAATGTATTAATTTATCATGTTTATAGATGAAGGTTACGATTGTTTAGAAAATAGAGATTGTCCCCCCCCCCCCCCCCCCCCCCCCCCTCACACTAGCTCCACCTCCTGAAAGGGAGATCTACCAACCAATTACGATAGCCTAATTACCACGAGACCGAACGTGGTACAATTACACGACGGCAAAACGTCCGGACAGATTCCGAGCATTCCAATGAGGTTATGGTCTCATGTTTGTATGTGTGTGTGCGTGTGTTCATGTGTGTGTGTGTGTGTGTGTGTGTGTGTACTTTTATTTGTCACCGTGTATGTGTCTTTATTGGTGAAATCGTGTATGATAATGTGCTTTAAAAAACATCATCAAAACTATTTTACATGCTCATGATTCACAACAATAACGATTAAATAGACAAAAACAAAAACAATCAACAAATAAAATGTTAGGAATACGAAGCGACTGAACACCGTTCTGTTGTAATGTTGAAACATTATAAAAAATTTTAAAAGTCTATCCAGACCCGCCCCCCCCCCCCCCCCTCCCCCGCGCCAAAATAATGACTGCGTCGTTGTTCGATTACGGATCGCTGATTGGGATCGCTGATGGAAACGGTCAGTGGAGCCAGATGCCGTCTCAGTGGAACACCCGTATGAACAGAGGCTGGTTTTAGGTCTAGTCTTTTACCAGGTAGATTGGAGCCATGTAGGGCCGGTAACTATCGACACGATTATAATAATATTAAAGGTATCTAACATTGACCAAATCCTCAAAATCAAATTGGAGTTCTAGCGGTTCTCTCATACCTTGTTGTATTCGTATTAACAATAGAAGCATGGGACAGGTTTCGGTTTTTAGAATTTCCCTTTCATTAAAACGGTATTTACGATTGAAGTGTTCAGATGTTAAACTATCCACTTGATAGTCGTAAACGTGCACAAAGTCATTTTAGCTCATTACTCGGCCACATATAGCGTCCATTTAACTTGAAATGTTCACACAATACCCAGTGGACATATCAGATAACAACAATATACAATGCATTAACCATTATCACTTTTTGCACATGTCAACATGAAAGTTACTAGATCCCTTTATAGCGATGTCTGTAACACAACCATAAAAACGAGACCACATTAAACTTCGTTAAACTTCGTTTAATGGTAGAGGGCAGCAGACCGAGTAGTTGTTCAAGGAAGAATTGATCGGTTCATGCTATATAATAGTGCTACATCTAAATACTGAAGCACTTGCACAGACGTAGATAAACACAAAAATAGGAGATAATGATTGATATCGTGTTTCTTCATTTGTATTTCTTTTTTTTCTCAATCTCTAACCCCCCTCCCCCTTTCGCCATATATATGTTAAAGAGAATTACTAAACAATGTTTTAATTTTTGACTTGCCTATTAAATCAACATAATGCATTTTCCAGAATTGTATTCTGCACGTCCATCGGTCTTATTCACTCCATTATTTGAAGAGCTTAGTTCCAAAAGGCGCTAAATCCACTTTCCATAAACAAAATTAGTTAATGATATCCGTACACCAAGCTACGTAGCTATCTATAAATCTAAATTTATGACACATTTAAGAATCAAAATCGAAATATGGAATGTTCCATTTTTATATTCCCAAATGCATGTGTACAAAGTTGGAAAAAAAAAAAAATGCTTTCTCCAAAGTTGAAAAAGTGGATTTAGCGCTTTTTCGAATTAAGATTTTATTTGTGGGTTCCACGTTTTTTTTTAACATAAAAAGGCAGTTATTTCTGACTAGTCTGTACCCTGCAGAAAGGCAGTCTGGGATATTTTGTAGGGCTTAACAACTATTTTTTAGGGGAACATGGTGCGTTATGCGTTGAAGTAACGTGTGAACGGTTAGAGCGCCCTCTCTTCGCGAAGGTGTGCAAAATAGTATACTACGTATTGTTGTTTTTTTCTTCAAAAGACGAATATGCTAAAATAAATTTGCAGGACATAGATCGATTTTGACATGCTGTTTGTATGAAACGCTGCCCCCGTCGTTCGGAATTGGAAGAGTGATGTTGTTATTCTGTCCAGGTGCAAAATGTTGACTATGATCATTTTTTTTTAAGAGGATTTGTTCAAGAAATAAATGAATGATCGGTTGACGATTTTAGACGGTTTTAAAATTTTTTTTTTTTTTTTTCAAAATTTTACCAATACATTACCAATACAATACATACCGATACATTAAAGAAAGTGTAAGAAATTTTACAACAAAAATGAAAAAAAATATGACCGTGGGTGCAAATTATTTTGTCCGCCTTGTGCTTTTTAGGGTTACGAGAGAGTATAACATCATTTTGATATCTGTAATTTAAATGGATTCGTTATTGACAGAATGAGAATGTGTAATGTATATCTGTATATACAAATGATTACACAAATATGTAATTTTCTTGCCTCAAATATTGGTTTCAACCATTTTTCATACAAAATTATGCATGTGATGTTTTGTTGAAATGATGATTAGAGAGATCATCAACAACTATTTAAAAACCTATTTTGAACATTTTTGAAATGGTGTAAGCATTTTTTAAATTAAAAAACAAATCATCGAATAAATCTGGGGCCCAGATTTATTCCGATTGGATATATTTATTGCTATTTCAGCCGTTTCTGAACCGATTTTGATCAAATAAAGTTTATTCTGTCATTAAAATTGTATGCTCTTTTAAATCTTACACTCAGTTTTTCATTATCTCACAAAAAAATTATTTCGTGCAGTGCCCTCTATACCAAAACTGAACTAATCCTTTATATTATTTGTTTTAACCTACTCAGCTCTTTACCAGATATACTAACCTAGAACGGTTCTAAACGAATTTTTTCTTCAAAAGATTCCGTTTCACATAATATCTTCCCAAAAGTTGTTGCGTACGTACATGATTGTCGAGAAGTAGAATAACTTGACCGGGTAGTTTTCCCAACCTCTGATTAAATTAGTGTAAAACTCAACATTTTAAATTCGTTTATCAAGGCAACGGCACCGTCCTTGAAATAATTCAAAGGTAGACTCGGATTTGGTAACGGAAGAACGGTCGAAATGGAATGGAGATTGCATTTTTTTTCTTTTCCTCCGCTCGCGAATGCAGGTCATCCGGCCTTTTAACGCCTTTAAATCTTAAAGTAACACTGGCGCAATATGCACCAATTGTTGTCAATATTATTGAAATAGTTGGGAATAAGATACGCCGTTCATTGATATTCGCTATACATTTTTTTTTATTAAAAAGAAGTATTATGTTTTAATGGCTACATACTGCAACTAATAAAATATGAAAATACAAAAGATAACTTCAACATTTGATGTGTGTGTGTGCATCTGCATGCGTGTGTGTGTGTGTGTGAGCGTGTGTGTGTGTGTGTTTACGTATGCATACGTGTATGTGTGTGTGTTTGTTTTTATGTTTGTGTGTACGTTTTTGTGTGTATGTGATCATGTGTGTGTGTGTGTGTGTGTGTGTGTGTGTGTGTGTGTGTGTGTGTGTGTGTGTGTGTGTGTGTGTGTGTATGTGTGTGTTTGTTTGTGTGCGCGTGTGTGTGTTTGTGTGTGTGTATATCACGGGGCGTGCTTGTGTGTTTGTACGTGCGTATATAGTGTGTGTTTGTTTATGTATGATGTTGGCTCTCCAAACGTAAGAGAGCGCGTGAATTTGACACCATGTTCAATTAATCCTCAGCTCGCATTACCCAATGAGTGCCATGAATAATAACAAAAACACTTTTAACAGCGTTAAAGAAAATAAACTGAAACATTACTAAAAACAAATATCTACTAAGATAAGGTGTCCTTGTTTTTCCTGTATATTCTTTCTGAAGAAAACAAGTTAAAGGGGTAGTTTAGTTTTGGTAGAGAGGGCGCTGCACATCACAATTTTTTTGTGAGGTAATGAAAAACTGAGTGTCGAATTTGAGAGAACATGCAATTTTAATGGCAGAATAAACTTTATTTGGTCAAAATCGACCCAGAAACGGCTGAAATATCAATAAATATATCTGATCTTATAATTATTTGGGGCCCAAATAATTACATGATTTTTTCAAAAAATATTTTAAAATGCGTGCACTTTAAAAAATATAATTCAAAACGTTTTTTAAATAGTAATGTTGTTGATGATCTCTCTATCTAATAATTATTTCAATAAAACATCACATGTCATGCGTAATTTTGTATGAAAAATGGTTGAAACCAATGCCTTTTTAGAAAGCGCACACTTGTGTTTTAATGGCTCTTTTTGAATAATAACAGGCTTTTTACTTAGTCGTTTGTAATTTTGTATACCTTTCGAGCATGGTAGAGTTATAACTATTAGTTTATAATGTTAATGTCCAGGTTTGGTTACTAAAGTTCAGCCTTACCAAAACTGTACTACCCCTTTAATAACAAGTAAATGTCGTATTGACCAAGGGATAGCCACTGCAATCAAATTCGAGTCCTCTCTCGTGTGGACGTTATTGTTATTAACTTATTATTGACCTACTCCATTTATTGTCTGGCTCGAAGGCAGTCTAGGTACAATTGTTGTAATTGTCTTTGGTATAATTGTATAAAGCGCTTTGAGATGATGGTCAATCATATTAGGCGCTATATAAATCGAGTATATATATTATTAAATCATAATTATTTGGTATGTACGTGACCCGCCCGGGGTTTGAACTCAGAACTTCCCGTGCATGAGCTTAGAAGGACGCTCTACATCAGGGTTAGCAAGCCAGGATCACGGTTCTTTTACGGAGGACATTATTATTTGTCAAAACGATAAAAGCATAATAGGCTAAAATATTTTAGAATATAAATTGAATCAATAACAAATACGGTTACAGCTCGTTATTCCGAAGGTTTGTTATTTAGAAGGTTCGTTTCTTCGAAAATGAAATCGGGTTCGATATTCCGAAAGTTCGTTACCAATCAAAAATAAAATGAGGTTCGTTAATTCGAAAATGAAATGAGGTTCGTTTATCCGAAAATGAAATGAGGTTCGTTAATCCGAAAGGTTCAATACGAACTCCATATCATTTTCGGACTAACGAACCCCATTTCATTTTCGGATTAACGAACCTTCGGAATATCGAACCCGATTTCATTTCGGATAAACGAACCTTCGGAATATTGAACCCATATTTCATTTTTTGATAAAAGAACCTTTGGAATATCGAACCTTCGGAATATCGAACCTTCGGAATAACGAACCTTCGGATTAATGCAACAAATGTTCGGATTAACGAACCCTATTTCATTTTCGGATTAACGAACCCTCAAGTATACGAAATGTGTGTGTTCGGAATAACGAACCTTCGGAATAACGAACCGCACCCAACAAATACATGGCCAACATTAATTGTGTTCTTTCCGGTCGCGGGTTAAACTATAATCAAACTATTCGTTCTCTCATTGAAAATCAGCTTCTGCTGAAAGGTCCATCCTACCCATTTTTGGAATTAGATAAAATAAAATCCCTAGCAGACCCTAATTTAAAGGTATAATGTAACTTCGGTGCACCTTGCCTGAACTTATACCTGATATAGGGAGGGTAAAAACGTAGTGAGTGTAGAGTGTCTTATGAAGGTTCATGCTAAACAAAATCTCATACACGGCCGAGAAAATGAGCTGTGATGACAAATTTCATGTTCTGACTTTATATCATAGGTTTGTACCTGCTTATAGATAATCAATTGTAGATAGTGATCTCAATACCGATTGGGAAAGTTTATGAGACCTGTGTCACGCTCCCAGTGCCCCCAGCCAATAATTGACAAAACGATACAAAACATTGGTGAAATTAATTGAAAAATAAAAAGAAATACGTAAAATGTGTCCACAATAATGTGTGTACCCCCCCCCCCCCCCCCCCCCCATCAGTCCGACCACGCTACGCCAGCGTACGCTTCTATTAGTAATATAAATAACAGCAAAGCACAAAAGAACCGCTATAGTTCAAAATCTATTTATTTCGACTTCTGTAAATTTCATGTTTAAAGGGCTCTAGTAACATTGCCAAAATCCTCAAAAACTAGCAAATCATAGCGGATCTCCGATACCTCGTTGTAGAAGCATGGGACCGGTTCAGGTTTTCCGAATTTCCTTTCGTTGGAAAGATATTTACGATTGAAGTGTTCCGATTTGAAATTATCCACTGGATAATCATAACTGAGTGCAAACAAAGTCAGTGCAATGAGTTAGCGAATATCACTTTGCATTTTCGCTCGTTACTTGGCCATATAATATCCATTTAACCAACGTGAAATGTTCACACATTACTCAGTAGACATATCAGATCACAACAATGCACATTTCATCGAACCCTTCGTCGTGTTAACGAAGTTACTGGTTCCCTTTAAAGTGATAAAGTATCAAGCACGTGGCCAGGTGATGTATGTCTATATATGGATGCACTGCTGACGCCACCGGGACAGAACCTCGGTGTGAGGCAAATATCCTAAAATTAACACGCTGCCTATATAATTTATACGGAATTGGCATATCAATAGATATATTTTGTTTCTAAAAATCCACTCAAAAGGATAACCATGACGTCACGAAGGGAAATAAAAATGGACTAATGGTATAAATTACAATTAAATTTGAATTTTTAGTTTACGTATTTGCAGATATTTTAAGCTTTGAACGTTGTTAAAGCCCCACCCCCTCCCCTTCATTCCCAATTGTTTAATTCTGATTTGAAATTTATTTTCCTCTGCACAAAAAATACAAAATAGTATACAATAAAGAATACAATTTAAATGATTTAGTAACAGCAAGTAAATTAAACGTGTAAAATGACCTTATAGATTGTAGATAAGTTACAAAGAACTCCCATTTAATTCAAGAGCGGGATATTATCTATATCATTGCCTTTCTATAACAGCTTTCTATTACTTAGATTATAACCAGTCAAATTCCTCATCGATGGGCATGTTTTGGTATAGAGAGTACAGTTTCGGTCAAACTGAATTTTAGTAACCAAAACCTCTACCAAGGTGTATAAATGGGGACCCGGAAGGATGGGAACGTGTTTCCTTAGCACTGTGTGCGCCTAATAAGCGACTGTCTGGAATACTCCCTAGGGAGTGGAAAATGTGCACTTAATGTGCAGGAATGATTACAGTGTGTATCCGTTGACCGGGGTAATAATAATCGTGTAAAGCGCTATGATCCCAACGGGAATAGCGCTATATAAATAACAGTTATTATTATTATATATACAAAATCTTTACAATTTTAAAGGGATCTAGTAACATTGTCCAAACTCACACAACTTATCCTTGTTGTATTCATTTTACCAATAGAAGCATAAAACGGGTTTTTGTTATTCGATTTTCCCTTTCGTTAAAAAACATATTGAAGTGTACGGATTTTTAATTACAATGAGTTGGCGAATAAGCCTTTGCATTTCGCTCATTACTCGGCCATATAACATAAATGTAACGTGAAATGTTCCCACATTACTAAGTGGACATAATCAGATCACAAAAATACACATTTTATCAACCATTTCACTGTTTGTACATGTCAACAAAGTTACTAGATCCCATTAAAGTTCACCTCCAAATTTGTTCCTTTGTTGTGTTGTCTATAATGTTTTTTTAATCATCTGCGATCTAGTTTACATTTGTATATGCTGTCTTTTGATGTTACAATGTTATTACATTGTTGAGAGAAATATAAACAAATACACTGGTCTTGAAATTTGAAACTAAAAGGAGGGAATGAAATAAAAATACAAAAACACCGTGGAACAATAACTCTTTTTTTTTTTAAGTCGATACACGTATTTTTTTTTTACGCGATGTGACATATAATAATGGTATAAATGGTGATGTATACTATAGCGAAGATTGAAAAGATTGTATCACCATGATCACGTCTATTATGGAGTATCGCGTAAACCCAAATTATTTTGCTCAACATTTTATCGTCTCTTTTCAACGGGTACTGTGCAACCATGGAATTAGGAGGTCTGACTCCCAGATCCCTGGTGCAACCATTTCCAAAAAAATTATATAACATTATGCCAAGCAAGGATTTTGGCCCAGAAGCTGCGTTTGAAATGTTTACTTTGGAGAATTCTCACAGCAGTCCTGTTATGTGAGTAGAATGATGTTTCAAAAATAATAGAAACATCAGTCGTAAAACGGCTATATATTATACATCCATAAAATACTACAGTTTACAACATAAGTTCGACCCAACACCCCCAGAAAGTTGTTTCCAAAGTATAGTTTATGTATGAGGGATCCACAACCTTTCAATGACACAACTTTTCAATGGAACCACCTATTTCAATTCGTAGAAAATAAATGAATTTTAATTCAGACTGTAAGAACTCATGAAAAAAAAATCATTTGTTACAGTTGGACATGGTTTTCTTTCTTACCTAGCTCGTCATATTCGTATTACCAGTAGAAACATGGAACATGTTGCTGTTTTCAAAATGTTCGTTCGTTAAAAAGAAACTTATGATCGAAGTGTTCGGATTTGACATTATCCACTGGATATTGTTTAAATGTGTACACAGACGGTGCAATGAGTTAGCAAATATGACTTTGCATTTGTGTTAATTACTCGGTCATAAGACATACTGCATTAACCATGAAATTTCTACACATCACTCAGATTAGCGGGCATAATATCAGATTACAGAAATACACATTTTATCAACCAGTCTTCAGTTTTTGCACATGTCTACAGAGTTACTAGATCCTTTTGATCCGTTCAGGATTGGTCCCCACACAATACTCGGGTTGGGGTCTGTCTATGGTCTATGGAGAAGAATACGTGTTATAGCAAAATCAATCAGAGTCCTGAATGGGTTAACCGCGGACCTCACGATTGGAAGCCGCGTGATTTCCGATATACACTGCTCACAACAAGTAAGTACCCCCCTAGCATTTTTTCATATATCTCAAAACGTATTTCACCGATTTTGATCATTCAAACGGTAATGGATGCGAAATTTTCTTACGCACAATGTGAGTGGTAAATGGTTGCCATAGCGTTACGTTTTCATCATTAAAAAAAATGAATTTTCTAAAACAAAGTGCCAAAAGAAAAGTTGCACTTTCAGTTTTATTTGGCATAGTGGGTACATTTTGTACATTTTGAACTGTGAACAATGCAGCAGTAGTACTGAATTACATAACAGATTAGTGAATTAGGCCAACTCAAATAAATATGAAAACAGGACATGACTTCGGCCATTCTAATCCCCAACAATTTCATATTGAAAGGCCTATTGTTTTAGAAAAATGCATGCTTTTGTCACTAAAAACAATGCAGCAGTAGTAGTGGATTACATAATAGATTTGTGTGTCGGGTAATCTTCAATAAAGATGTGTACTCGTATACAAAATGTACCCACTATGCCAAATAAAACTGAAAGTGCAATTTTTTTTTGGCACTTTGTTTTAGAAAATTCATTTTTTCATGATAAAAAAACCTAACGCTATGGCAACCATTTACCACTCACATTGTGCGTAAGAAAATCATGCATCCATTACCGTTTGAATGATCAAAATCGGTGAAATACTTCTTGAGATATATGAAAAAATGCTAGGGGGGTACTTACTTGTTGTGAGTAGTGTATACCACGTCCACCCACCTCATCAAGTCAACGTTATTAATTTGAACACTGACTATGATCCGATGATCCACGCCTCTAATGAGCATTATACACGATTAGCTATCTCGTCTGCGGGAGGCTGGGTATACACGAGCGAACCGGATTAACCTTATTTTATCAAGATCAACAGATCAACATCTTTGTCATCTTGGTCGTTTGTTTATCCCATATAAATCATCAAATGGATTGTTTTCTTTGACATGTCAATACATGCATGTTGTAGGCCTTTATAGATCCCGACCTTTCTGGCATTAGATATACCAGAAAAATGATCATGATGATTGTGATAGCAAGGGTATTTTACCATTTATACATTCCATTTGCCACAAAAATCAAAGGTTGCTCTGTATAATTATGTATAGTGGAAAGGTACAATGTCGTTAAAGGAGACATTTCCCCACCTTCAAATATACTTTTGATTATGTTCTCTACACATAAACTAATAAAAGAGGCGGGGCTTATTTGTTCGGGATTGACGTCACATTTTATCGCGAACAATTCGAATTCCGGGTTTCGACAAATATAATGGCAGCCTCAATGCTGTATGTACCTGATGAACGAGATTATATACCCGTACTACGAGTGACTTTGGATGATGTTCCTCCCTCGCTCACAGGGCAAATGTTGGAAATATTAGCATGACATTCTGTTTTAACTTTAATGATGATGACGCCATCCACTGGTCTCAAAGTGGGATGTTTCAATCTAGTAAATACTCAAGTCCGAATGATTACGAATGAATGATAATGGTCAGCGGACACAATCGAGTCAGACATTGACCATTAGATTTTGGGTGTTTTTTTTTTTGTTAATCGAGAAACCGTGATCTTTCTCGGTCGAATGTTATTACATAATTAGACATGGGGCCATACAGGCACACATTTGTCAGGGATGGAGGGGGGGGGGGGCTACCTTATTTTGCTCTAGATATTGTTTGTTCATGATTGTTCAACATACATCACCGACAGAGAATGGCATAGAACCACCGACTATTAAACCTGTCGCCTGCTTCACCACGCTGCCCGAATATGAGATCAAAGTTGCCTGAACATTACAATATTTTTAGAAACTCATTTGGGGCTGCAGCCCCTCACCCCCCACTCATCCTCTGACGCTCATGGCAGTGGCGCAGCTACGCGGGCGCAATGGGGGCACAGGGGGCAGGCTCCCCAGTAAATTTGTAAAAACATGAAACATAAAGAAATACACAAAGCCTGTCCCCCACATGTAAGTAGATTGGACACCCCCCCCCCCCCCCCCCCCAAAAAAAAAAAAAAAAAAAAAAAAAACTTAACGGGGGGAAAAGCCAGGTTACGCCCCTTTTTCACGCCTATACTTATAGGCCGGCCTGAAAATATACGTTTTTCGGATACTCAAAGAACGACAAACAGCCTGAGAACCACAATGCGTATCGTTTATTTTTACGCTCTTAGCCAGCGTTCCCACTTGGGATACATGACTGACACGGAGAGGACTAGGCAATAATAAATTGCAGTGGTCCTTTTCGATCAGTTTCTGTTTTCCCCGAAAGCTTTATCCGGGAAAACTGAAAAATTAGAGTGACTTCTTTAGTCTGTTATTGGATGACGAACGGAAGCCGGAAGCTGCTAAAAGTGGACGTCGAAGTTCGTGCCGATGCATACCATTTCTGATTATGCGACCTCGTCCGACCACCAGTTCGCTTCACCTGTATAATTTATGGAAACACACATGCGGTAAGTCCCGATGATTTATCTCACTTTTTTTCAAATTTATCATTGGTATAAGTTGGGATGGGCAGGAGAGGGGCAGTTGCCCTCCTGGGTAAGTCATGCCCCCTCCCCCCCCCCCCCCCCCCCTACTACCCTCTCCGAGTCGTCAATTTCCTGAGGGTAAACAACAACAAAATAGATAAAAGGTAAAAATATGTAAACGTAAATTAATGTATACATAGATGATTAGATATATAAAAGAATCGAGCAATACAAGGAATGAAAGGATATATTGATGAATAAATAAATCTAAATATGGTGCCCCCCCCCCCCCCCCCCTTAAAAAAAGGAGAAGTCTAAATTTACCCCCTGTCTGAGTCACGACGGGATACGCCTCTGTGTCCCGTTCTCTTAATAATTGACCGTTCATGGTGGATAAATTGAGAATTTAACCATCAGCTGGGAATATTTCTAGCCTGTGTATATACGATTTCATTCATTCAATCTTTTGAAAAGGAGGAGGGGCAATCCACCGGGGAATTTGACAATTTTCGGCCACTGCCAAGGTTTTGCACTTTAGTCTCCACCGACACTGTAGTAACTAGTAAACCCATTGCGAACGGGAGCATGTTCCTACAAAGTATTAACTCTATGGGATATAACAATACCTGGGATGTAGTGGGGTAACAGACGTGAGAAGGCGGCTTGACCTTACAGTATCCCCAGATGAATGGCTGAGACATTAGGGTCAAGTTGACCTCTTGGAATCCACTATATAGCAGTGAAAATCGATACCAGTACCCGTTCAACACCTCTACTCGGTCATCGAAAATGCGGCATAATATTATCTGGAAAATAATCCCTATAGCGAATGATGATATTAAGAGAAATTAATTGCATTTATGTGCCTAACATTAGCGCTGTTTGGGGGGGGGGGGGGGGGGGATCTTGGACATTCATCGAAAATGGTAATGAAAAATTAATGAATTTCTAAATATCTACCTATAGTGAGCTTTTTTGTGTGTACAATCTTTAATAGACGTTGGTATTTCATTCACCGCGCCCACTCGACTTCTCCATAAAATCAGATTTTATTTAACTACGTGTATATTATTTCAAATCATATAATAGACTTGAATTTTGTTTAATGGACATGGTTCAATATTTATATTTCTGTTTGTTTTCTTTTATTGATTTAAATGGTTATGGAAGACGGGGTCAAGAGTCTTTACTTGGACAAGGACTGAACCATTAAAGTGATCCATTAACTTTATATTTTTTCCCCAAAAAACAATGTTTGAGACTTCAACCATGTACCAATTTCATTTTAACATTCTTGAGAATGATATGTGAGAATTTCATACAAAAAAAAAAATTATTTACCCAGTGAAAACAGAGAAATTCAATGTCTGATTTTATTCCGATCGTTCGCGTGAAGTATCCGAATTCGTATTTTATGGACAATTCAGTAACTACTGTCGGAAACCGTCTACAGACGCTTTTAAATCAAACCCTAATATTATAACATCAATCTTAAATATCTCCATGATTAGGGAGACATTTGGTAAAATCAAAATCCATCACATTCTTAATCTTTTTCAATGAAACTTTCACACATCATTCAGACTATATCTTACAATGATTTTGGTATAGGATTGAAGTCTCAAATGTCATTTTTTGCAATATCTAACAAAGAACCTGGATCACTTTAAGCCAAACACTACGGTACCAGAGAATAGTGATTTTAGTTTAATTTTGTTTATATAAAAATGAAGGATCGCTTAAATAGTCTTTTAACCTTTATCAAGAACTCAACCCGCTGAATTACATGTATATAGTTTGGCATCAAGCCTATTACCTTTACTTATTTTGTTAGTTCTGCCATGGCCGCAAATATTTAATTGTAATCGTTCAAACCAAATAATTTAAATTACAACAAAAAAAACAATTATAAACTTACGATGATGCTATACTTACTCTGAACAATGATGAAAAACTGAAAATAATTACAATTGAATTTCTGTGAAATATAAATACGGTAACCGATATCATTTGTATTAAAATGATGATTGTAACCGTTATTACTGCTGTTATGATGATTATTATTGTTATTATTATTATTATTATTATTATTATTATTATTATTATTATTATTATTATTATTATTATTATCATTATCACCATTAGAGAGACAATGCCCAATATCGTACACGTGTTATCACAAGTTCCCTGCCAGAAAAAAGGGTCGACAAAGTCATATGTCAATATTGTAGAACAGTATCTCGTGTTTCTTGTTTAGAAGATGGATTACTTTAAAGGGGACCACCAGGCAAAGAACAACACATAATTATATGTTTTGGTACCGTTTTGTGATATCAAATAGATACCCAACCTTTTGCAAAGGGTTGTGTAATTCATAAACAATGCAATTAATTATCACACCATTACGGAACCATCATTATTTCATGGTTCCGTACGCGCCAAACATTTGCGAGTGCGCCAATTCTATTCACGCTCTGGACGACAAAGGTAGTCTTCGTACATGTAAACCCATGAACGCATGCTTTAGAATGGTGATGCGTTTTCCAAATATATATATATTTTTCTGGAAACATATATATGTTCCTGAACTTGTTGATGGAATGGAATAATAAAGATGTTACCTTTCATTTATAAGAATATAATTTTTGGGTGGTCAAGTGGTGGTACCCTTTAATGCAAAAATACATCCAACTCATACAATGGTGATGGTCCACATACAATATAAATTACACATTGTCTATAATATATCTGTAATACCTCATGTTATAAAGGTTAAACTGATATAAATTGGTGACGAACTGACGATGTTATCTTTTCAAAGGAATAACATGAACTAAATCCGATTTGATGATATGATAGCTCGTGGGCAGAGCATGATATATGTAGAGATCGGATTAGCGATACAAATTACACAATTGTGACTAGCGAGAACAAACACTGTGACAGAACGAGAATTTGCGATGATTAATTTGTGCCACGAAACACAATTAACATGTCTAAACAGACATCTATTGCACTCAGATTTTGTATATATACACACAAACACTAGATTTTGTATATACCCAGATTACACAAACACTAACCCACGCACATTTATATTTTCAAATAACCACATTGCACAAACTAATAATTAACGGATAAACACAAAAACATACAAACAGACATAAACACACGCACACCTCACGCATACATACACACACATAGCCTATACACACAGACAAACAAACAAACAAACAAGCAAACACACACACAAAGCACACAAATATACACGCACACGCACAATCAAACACATACACACACACACACTCACACTCACACACACACACACACACACCACCACACACACACACACACACACACACACACACACACACATACGCAAACTTACATACACGTTAACCCACATGCAAACAAATATTGACAGATCAATAGTGATTTAATGAACCAATTAATGAACCAATGAACCAATTACAAATAAGTATACAATTAAATTATCATATGTCAGCATTCGCGTTGTGGCAGAATACATTGGGAACATTTGAAGATCTTAGTTCCAAATGGCGCTAAATCCACTTTCCATGAACAAAATAAAAATATGGACCGTTCCATTTTCATATTCACAAAAGGCATGCATGCATGTGTACGAACTTGGACAATGAAATCTGCTTTTCTCCAAAGTTACAAAGTGGATTAAGCGCCTTTTGGAATTAAGCTCTTAATTTGAAGTCATTTTACGAATACTGTCGAATAGGAAATGACATAAATAAATGCTAATAATCACTGTTCCGTCGCACTTTATTTGTATTCGTTTATTCATAATAATAATGATTATAAACTCTATGAAATGCTGTGCACAATTTTGATTGAATTAGAGTAGAAGGCGGGCCCTACGCTTTTCTACCGATTGTATAATTGTGTTTTATTGGTATATTTCTTTTCAATTCCCATCATACAGTATTTTGTTAGAATGTAACTGTTTATGTCTACACATAAATACAAAATACTTCAACGTATTGTATGGAGAAAATTTCGCGCCGATTTGCAAAATGATAAGCACAACTTGAGAATAGAAACATATCAGGTAGCATTTTCGTTAAATTCAATTCATTATAGTTATGGGAAAAGGTTTATGCCCTTTTTTGGAAGAAAATATGAAATCGATTCAATTGATATACTTTTATTTCTAAACTTAGGCAAAGACTACTGCACAAAAGAACTACATTAACCGGATAAAATACAGTGCAATCATTTGCTAAAGTTAGCGTCAAAATAGCTACAGTTTGTATCAATCAAATTACACATCCCCACCTGAAACACAATCGTTGTCTGGACGAATTCGGACGAAGTTGAACGTCACGCTTCGAATAATTGGCGATTTTGTTTAGTGACGTAGTCATAAATTGTCAAATGTATGGTTAGGGGGCGTAAAAGATGTGGGACGAGGGGCGTAATGTACCAACAGCGCCATATATCATAGGTGTGATGTTAAAGGGGTAGTACAGATTTGGTAAGGCTGAGCTTTAGTAACCAAAACCTGCACAATAACATTACAAACTATTGAAACTAATAGCTACAACTCAACCATGCTCGAAAGGTATAGAAAATCAAAAAGACTAAGTAAAAAGCCTGTTATCATTCAAAAAGAGCCATTACAACACAAGAGAGCGCCCTCTAAAAAAGCATTGGTTTCAACCATTTTTCATACAAAATTATGCATGTGATGTTTTGTTGAAATAATGATTAAATAGAGAGATCATCAACAACTATTTAAAAACCTCTTTTGACAATTTTGGAAAAATTGTAAGCATTTGTTAATAAAAATAAATCATCGAATAAGTATGAGCCCCAGATTTATTCGGATCGGATTATTTATTGATATTTCAGCCGTTACTGAACCGATTTTGATCAAATAAAAGTTTATTCTGTCATCAAAATTGTATACTCTTTCCAATTATACAGTTCAGTTTGTCATTATCTCACACAAAAATTATTTTGTGCAATGCCCTCTATACCAAAACTGGAACTACCCCCTTTAACTTCATCAATTGAAACTGAAAGTTGACACTTTTAGAAAAGAACACTGTTTACCTAAGATTAAAATAGATGTTAAATATTAGCTCATGTCCATTGACTTTGTCTACAATCGAAGAGCGTTCCGGAATGCTTTTCAATTCAATCATAAATATCTCCATAACTAGTACATTTGATAATCGAAACCCATTTCACTATTCTGGTACCATACGCCAAACAGCAAGGTACAAGAGAACAGTGAAAGCTCCAAATGATTTTGGTTGAATTTCACAAAGTTAATATACCCCTTTAAATGTATTAAAACGGGTATGCCTGCCGGCTTTTTGGCTCACTGGTGCTGGGGGGGGGGGGGGGGGTATATCGGCTCTATAGGCACAGGGATCTTCCCTAAACAGGCAATGCCTCTGATTCGAGTGGCGTAAGATTAGGGGAGACATGGAGGTCAATCATAGGCGTACCCGGGGGGGGGGGGGGCTCAAACCCCCCCCCCCTTGACAAAAAATGACTGTTTTGGGGGTTTAAACACCCCCCCCCCCCCCCTTCCACTTGTAGCTGGTCTCAAGACCACATTTTAGTGGTCTCGACCATCATTACCAATGGTCTCGGTCTCTAACAAGTTGAAGGATCTTGGTCTCGGGCTCGAAAATTTGGAAGAACCTGGTCTCGGCCTAGAAAATTTGGAAGATATTTATTTGGTCTCGGCTTCGAAAAATTGCTACGGACACCCCCCCCCCCCCCCCCCCCCCTCTTGAAAAAATACTGGGTACACCAGTGGGGTCAATTGTGTTCATCCCCTTATACCCACGGGTCAAATTATAGATGAAGATATTAATACGTAACAACTTGCCTATCAATAAGTCAGCATCTTGCCTCTACCCCCATCCCTTTTTGACCTATCCCTGGATCGGATTTCGGTCGAGTTCCGTCTTGCAGTAATTCTCCTAAATTTTGAAATTATCACACCCCGAACCTTTTTGCGATTAGTTTAAGCTTGAAATCCATATCTAATGATTAGCGTATCACAATACTCCCCCGACGATTTATTAACTTCATTGACCTAAAATACGACACCCATTTTGGCAGTTTAATTTTTAACCGTGTATCACTCTTCTGTTATTTAAATCTGTCATCTCTCATCACCGTGAAATGAAACGAGGGTATGTTGCGTGTATGTTATAAAATGTTGCCATGGGAAATGTACCCCCAAATTTATGCTGAATTTGGTATTCATGTTATAAATAATTAAACTTAAACGGCGAGTGCCCCATAACACTTTGACAAAAAACAATAAAACACAAGGCGAAGATCCTTTACAACATTTAAATAAATACAGAGCGTGTGCCCCTAATCTGTCAAACCACGCTTCGCCACTGACTCTATCGCTCGTATCTCTTTTTGTTTTCATTTCAAACTGGCACATTTGTGGTAATTTGTCTTGATTTCTCCAACATTTGTGGGCGTCTTTAAATGTACTTAGGAAACCCCGAAAAACACTTAGGGTGGTTAAGTACCGAATCACTTAGATATCAGTATCATTAATTGTCAACCTTATACCAAACCTCGATCCCTGAAACACACTCTTGACACATTTTCGTGTGAGCTTGACGCGTTGTGAGCACGATGAATATTTCAGTGCAGTTTTCGAACATATTATATTGTAGCATTTTATATTAAGTGTATCATCATGACGGGGCAACTTTGCTTAATTCCCCCCGCTTTACATAATACTATTGTAATTGAGGGGCTCAGAT
>JBAMJV010009933.1:0-28209 GCA_037951105.1 Echinarachnius parma | reverse complement strand
CATGCTTTTATCGCTTACCATGAGCATGTGACAGAATACAATGTGACAGATTTTGACAAAAACTGCTTTGAAATGGACTATTTGAGCAACAAAATAGTTGAAATATATATATTACTTACGCTTCCATTCAACCGCATGTACGCTCCGACATGCGAGTTGTTTGTGCGTGAGGCTTTACGGGTACTCTGCCCGGCGGAGGCGGTGACATTTTGGTACAATCATCAGCGGCGCGCATTGAATTTTAAAATTATATTTCTGCATGTAATGGTACCAAGGTTCGGATGCTACCACATAAGCCTTTAACAAAGGCTGATACTTAACATAACATAACAGTTTAAAATGTGAATCTGCCCTTACATTAACATTCAAATAGCATATTAGCGGGAGGATAATTTATATTTAATCTAAATTAGTTTTGCATTTGATACATTGTATATTATCATTCGCATTTTGATTACGAGGAGCATGGATGTACGAGTATGTTTGTTTAACTCACCTCTAATCTCCGGTGAATCATTATTCCCGAAATGATCATACTTAAATATATTTGTTGTTGGTGGTGCAGCCCCCCCCCCCCCCCCCGCCACCCCTCCCCCCTCCCACTGACCCACTCAAATATATGCACCAGTGTCGAGATGGATGCTGAAAGTTCCTCTTAAAATGACAAATTGCGGCCTTCGATTTTGTGTGTGAATCATTGTGCGAATTGGCGCCTCGATCTAAATAAAGTAGAGTTAATAACCCAGTGCAAGAAGCTTATTAAAATAACATGCGTACTATGGATAATGCATATTCCATCTAAATTTAAATTAATTTGAAACTGTATTATTTTGTCTCGTCTATATCATATTGCGTTTACGGCTGTCAGTCGCGTATACCGCGGATTTGTTTCAAGGGGGTGTTTTGGCTTCATTCAGAAGCGTAGATCCGTTTTGAAGGCGGGTGTTTGAACACCTAAAACAGTGTCTTGTTTGCTAAATGGGGGTGTTTGAACATCCTAAACAACCACACCCCCCCACCCCCCCCCCCCCCCCCCATTGGTACGCCTATACTTAAAGTTACCCATCTTTAAATGACAAAATGTCTTTGTCCTTCAGATTTGTGTTAAAACTAGAACTTAATTGACTTTGTTCCCCGGCGGTATCACTTCGTGTTCAAAGAGGTGATAAATGACCCTGTATTTGCGGCGTTTCTTATACATTTTTGCAGCAAATTATACCCCTGTTCCACACAAAAACGGGTACAAATTGGCATTAAAAGTTGACCCTATTTTTTTACATTTCGAGTACACATTAACCAAAATACCCCTTTTTAAAGACAAGTACACAGATAAAATATGAGTTATGGCCCTTCACAAAAAGGTACCCTATTTTCAAATTTTGTGAACATTTTAATGACATTTGTACCCGTTTTTCTATTTTCCGGGGGGGGGGGGGGTTTGTTCGCGAACACATGCAAAAATGTAACCCCTTTTTGAAAAATTATGTACGATTAAAAAACTTGTACACAGCAGTGTAAAGTGACACCACCGAGCTGTGTTCTATATTTTATCGGGAAGACGCACAATTCTGCGAATTGTATACACACTGCCAAAATAGAAACGACATTCAATGTGCGAATATGCGATTTAAACTTGCGATTAATTTCCTTTGCTCTATTATATCAGGAAGATATTTCAATTCTGCAAATGTCATACACGTACACACTGTCAAAATAAATTTAGAAACGACATCCAATGGCATTCAATGTGCGAATTTTGCGAGTTAAACTAGCGATTAATTAATTGCCTTTGGTCTATTATTTCGGGAAGATATTTCGATTCTGCAAAATGTCATACGCATTGCCAAAATATAGAATCTACATTCAATAGAAACGCTGGTGTAATTTGAGGGATAGTAATTAAATGAAAGCATCGTGAAGACGACCATGCCTGTACGCAGGGGCGTAGACAACGGGGGGGGGGGGGGGGGGGGGGGTGAGGGGTATGCATCCCCCCACCTCACAAGGTGGGATGACATGTACAATCATCCCCCAGGTTTTAGGGAAGGATATATTTTGTTTGTGTGTGTATCTGTATACGAGTGGGAAAAAAAACATTAGTTGTATGAGCTATAAGACTTAATTTGATTTTTTTGATTTGTTAATTCTAACGTTAAAAAAGTAATTTATACATCCACTTTCAATTTTCGCGAACAGATTATCTCAGTTTGTTGTGTTACTTGCGCATGGTCTGGGGTGAGTATTTTTGTCTGTATACCCCCTCCCAAACCCTCCCTATTTGGCTCTGCCCCAGCCCTCGGTAGGCTTCGCCTCTCGGGACTCATTCTTGGCAATAGGCTAAGTTGTTGGATTATACATAATGGTGATGTTGGAACTGTGTATGACGCGAAATATAAATACAATATTTGTGATTGTGTTGGGGTGCATATTCATTAGTGTGTCAATTGTTTGTTTTCTTCGTGAAAATATATTTAAAATTTCTGGTCGATCAAATCATAACACGTACGCTTTCCCAGATACAGTCAATGTTAAGCCCGAATTTCCTATCTAGGTAAGCACCAGATTGCACAAAAATGCAAAAGCTCCCTACCGTGGGAGGGGGACACGCCCTCCCACACCCTCCCCCCCCCCCCCCACTCAGTCACTAAGCTCCCTCGGGCTTGGTCGCTTCGCTCCTTGCAATGTCTCACTCTCACATATGGCTCAAAGTTGGCAGCACTGTGAGTGTGGTTGGGCATGAGCCCCTACACAAAAAAAAATCGTGAGCCCCCATATGTTTTGCCCCCCCCCAAATCCAAAACTGCTTCCGGCCCGCCTGGTCACGACCATCTTAACATCTACCCCCCCCCCCCCCCCCCCCCCCAACCCACTGAGAGGACTTTCAAGCAATTGTCTTGGTCTCGAATTTCGGTAGGTGGTCTCGGCCGCGAACAAATTGGTCTTGGTCCGGCAAATCATCCCCCCAGGTGTAAGGACCTGTCTACGCCACGTATAACACCATTCACCATAATCTGATTATTTAACTTGAGTCCACATAGTCCCCAAGAGCCTGAAGCTCTTCTTAAGCTTATACAGTAATGTCGTATTAAAAGGAAAATAAAAATAATATAGTTCGATAAAAAATGAGAACGTAAAAAGCCTGTTATCATTCAAAAAGGGCCGTTAAAACTCCAGAGGGCGCTCTCTAAACACTCATGGGTTTCAACCATTTAAAATCAAATATTGTGCATGTGATGATTTATTGAAATAGTGATTAGATAGAGAGATAATCAACAACTATTTAAAACCTATCTTGTACATTTTGAAAAGAGGAAGCATTTTTTACATTTTTTTTAACGGCTGGTTCTAAATTATCGAATATTTGTGGGGCCCCACATTAATTATTACAAATGGTTATGTTTATGCATATTTTAGCCATTTCCGAACCGATTTTGATGAAATAAAGTTTATTCTGTCATTAAAATTGATTGCTCTTTCGAATTTGACACTCAGTTTTTCATTATCTCACCCAAAAATTATTGTGTGTAGCGCCCTCTATACCAAAACTCAACTATCCTTTTAATACACCGTTTCTAAGCGTTGAAAATATTGTTTTGTACAAATATTAATTTGAATATATTTAACGTCAAAGGAAGTAACATGATAATAGATCAATTTTTTTAGCCAATTTAAATATTGGCATTATTGAGAAGTCAGAAACAGAGTCGGTAACATATCAATTATATTGGGAGAAATCAACATGGAATGTTTATAATCATCTTATATCCTAACATTCTGGCGATTACATTGTATACAGGTTCGTATTTCATAATATTGTATTTGCCTCACTTGTATAACTAAATTCAGTTCATTTAATCTATACAGACTATAATAGTCGTGTATATGTCAATATATGACAATTATTCCTGAGTCCTGACATTACTTAATAATACATGTACATCAGTTTCGTTTTGTGCTTCTTTCTTTATTTTTGTCATTCTCGAATTCCATTGCTTCCTACGCTTCTTGAATATCCTGAATAACGAGAGCAGTGGCGTAGCGTGGTCGGACGGATTAGGGGGGGGGGGGGGGGGGTGTGGGGTGGGGGTGGGGGGAGGCACGCAAATGATAGGGGGCACTCCTTATGTATTTTTTTATTTTTCATAGATTTCCTTTGATGTTTTGTCACATTATTAGGGGCCAATGCTGAGTAATATATGGCAACAAATCATAAAATACGAAAGAAAAACAGAACGATGGGCGAGCAGTGTAAATAAGCTACGTTTCACTATTTCATAATCAAATTATTTATTCAATGGCGTAGCTACGGGTGGGGGGGGGGGGGGGGCAAATAATTGTACAATAAACATCTGGACAAATCTGTATAAAATATATTATACGAAAGAAAGCAATGTGGATAGACGTTGATCCGGCGAGTAGTAGATAGATAGATGGATATATCGGTTTTTATTGACACATAACGTATACAAGGCTGTAAGTAGTCCGAGGACTTAAGTATGTCGTGTACAACATGTAATATATACATACATGCATAAATATTACAACAGAAGAAATGCATTTGCTATATCTCACTATAAAAATTATAGGACACAGTCATATTATGGATGTATTGTGTGTGATAAGGTAGGATAAGATAAGATATACTAGTCTTATTTGGTACACACATGACTTTGTAAATGTTTCAAAGAAATGTACAGATATGAGTAACGATTCATTACTACGATTTATTAAATGGCGTAGCAGCGGGGGGGGGGGGGGGGGGGCGTGCCCCCAACTAATTTGACAGTAAACAGAAGGAAAACGTGTATAAATAATGAAATACATACGAAGAGACCACCTTGTATATTGAAAGAAAGAAATGTATGCGCCGGGCGTTGATCTGACGAGCATAAAAGATATGAGTAACGTTTCACTTTGATAATCAAAGGATTTATTCAATGGCGTATCTACGGAGGGTGGGGGGAGGGGGGGGGGGGGGGGCGGCACTTTTCCCCAATCTTAATATGTGACCGCTTACCCCAAAACCCCCAAAAGTTGACAAACATGAATTCGGATTTTTTTAACTAGCTGGAAAGAGTAGACTCTAAGCTTTAAAATGATATATAACTCATCAAATTTGGACACTCCGAACCTAATCAACAAAGCGATTAAATGTAGGAGAGTGGGAAGGTCTAGTTTTACAGAATGAGGAGAAAAGAGGCTCTAAAGATTAGGGTCACTCAGGCGCGTAGTGCGGAGAAGCTGTCCATTGAATCCATTAAAAGAGTATTGAAAACTCTATAGCAATGAGAGTTTGAAACAGTCGATAGAGGAAAGATTATGCTTTCAGGTAAAGTAAAGTTTTAAAATTTTATTTTTCAGCAAAAATTACATACATTGGCTCGTAGCGGAGAATCATATACCGCGACTTTTTGGGGGTTTTGGGGTAAGCAGTCACATATGACAATACACATACGGACAATGTGTGTAAAAATAGAGAAATACATAAGGAGAGACCCCAAATATATAAAGAAAGCGACGTGGGCGGACGTTGATCCGGCGAGCAGTGCAGATATGAGTAACGTTTCGCTATGATAATAAACGGATTTATTCAATGGCGTAGGCTATGGGGGGCACGTGCCCCCTGATATTATGACAGGACATATAAGGCAAATATGTGTACAATCAAGACAATTATACAGAAGGAGTGATCACAAACATATGCTTGCCCCCTCCCCCGCGGCCCTCCCACAATCAGTCCGACTCCGCCACGATACGTCGCCACTGCAGTACAGATATGAGTAATGTTTCATTATTTATGATAAACAAGAACGATTGCATATAGCCAATGACCTGAAACGTGGAAACTCCACCTAAATAACCATGCCCATCGTTATGAAAGGAAAACGGTGCGGTTGAATGCTTCATTTTGGTCGAGTGAAAATGTAAATACCATGGATGGTTTAACCAGGGATCTGGGAGTGTCCATGGTTTAACTGCATGACGTACACAATAGCAGTACTACGATTTCACCACTTCATTCATAATATAATAACACACGTACTATTTGCGAAGGTTGCCTAAATAAGTTACAACTATATACGGTCCAATGCATAGATCTAACAGGCGTATTGTAGATAGTATCTGGAATTGTTATTTCAACGGTTCCATCAAGAATATCCACTGAGCGTATAGCGGATGGTAATGTTATTAAAGTAGTATGCATGTTCATGTCAGATTTATCGAAAGGAGCATCATCTAGCCATACGTTTATCGGTCATAATATTGTACCGTAGATCGTGGAGTGGGCGTTTTCATCTGTAATATGGTATCATTGCAATCTCCCCCTGTGAGCAGTGCACTTTGACTTTGACTGTTGACCTTAAATTTGTGAAAACTGTTGAACCTTCACTTTAAAAGGATTGAATTATAGCTCGGATAAATGATGCACATCGCTTTACGACGCGTGTATCCCAAGGATGCTATTCAATTGGTGTGATCTTTGTTGTGGTACACTTATAATACAAACTTCTGCAAACGGATGTTGATTCATGAATACATGTATAGTGGACTCATAGAAGTGGATGCTATACGATACGGTGAATGCCACTTATGCCCAATCTCTTTCCAATGACTTTCATAAATAGATATAAATAGCGGGTCATGCACAGTACTGGTCATGCATGCAGTCAGCCATATCTTTCGTATGAGTGCATTCGCAAACCTTTTGTTTGGCAATTGGCACGGAGATGATACACGCGCTCATATACTGTACGAATGTCAATTAGGAGTGTTCATAAACGTTGGTAATAATTCTTCTCAATTTACCGCGAGAAAGTTTATAATCCTCCAGTAACTATAACTTTATAAGGTAAACGTACACTATACACCTCGTGTAGGCCTATTACATGTCTAATCTGTTGCAAGGTCGGACTTTATCTGAACGTTCTACTCCCGACGAAAAGCATCGATTGATTGGATCCCACAGACAGGCAACCATCAGTATGTCGTCGTCGTCGTCGAATGATAGCAATCGCTGCTGCTCTCGCCCGAAATGCTCGGATTTTGGTCTCGGGGGCGTGGCACCCACTACATTCGTTCAAACCCAGGTAATTGTTTTATTATGATTAATAACGCTAGTTGCAGAAAGAGATACAATCGATTGTAAGTCAGATCATGATTGTGTTCTAAATGCGCGAATCTTATTGGTTGAAATAGCACATTTTCTGACTTTATTTGGAAATACAATCGATTGCATCTTATATTTATATACACCCATGCAGTGGTGTCGCTTCTCGTTGGGCAGTGTGTACGTATTATCTTTTACACACAAAAGAGGGTGATTTTCCCGTGCAAACTATGCTCCTTGATAATAACAAAATTAACTAATTTAATCAGACTTTGCACCTTTTTAAGAGAACTGTTTCAAAAAATGTATAAAGAAACTAACGGCTTTCCATAATACTAATAGGTAGGTCAAATTTAGAGTTAATTTCAACTTCGGATATTTGTTGTTTTTAAGTTCAAATTCGAATGCTAACTGAAAGAGCGTTGGCCACTAGAGTGACAATTAGAAGTTATCATATTTCACTTACTTTTAATGTTAGTCGGTTTAAATTAGACGATTATATTGTCTCATAATTCTCACTAAAAATGCTTGAATTCATAGTCCTAAATGGCACAAACTTTTCCCGATATTTCAACCCGTCAACGAAATCTTGGGAATATTCCTAACCTAGCATGTGATGGTCCCGTGATGATGCACTGTTATCATGGTAATAATTTAGTGCAACATACGATAAAGATTTTGTTTTACTGCATTTTGGTGATGGTGATACACACCTTTTAAAGATGTATCATGCATGCGTTAGAATATGCTTTTAACAGTATTAGGGTAGCCTCATTCAGTGCCACAAAGGCCTGCCTTATATTTATAGTTTTATATATATATATGGGCCATGTATTATCGCGAGTAACACGTATCTTATACAGTTATAGGGATTCCTGTAAAGTGTCTAACTCCACGAAAATTATTTGGAGCTTCCTCGTTTCTCTTCTACCGTGTTGTTTAGCTTAAATTGTAAGAGAAGAATAAAATAGGGTTAGATTTTTTCAAATGCCCCTTTAGTATGACGATATCTATCACTCAGCTCAAAAGCGTTAATGAACGGTCATAAACCTCATACACGTCCGTTGTAAAAGCTGACGCATATTTTCGCTTTTTTAACCAGGAAAGCAGTGTTCTTTTTCAATGAAACTTTTACACATCATTCGGAAATATCTTACAATGATTTTGGTACAGGATTGAAGTCTCAAATGTCATTTTGGGCAATATCTGACACTATACAGGTGCACCTTTAAATAGAATAAGAGTATAACCGAAAATTGCATTTCTGTAATATTTTCCATATATAATTTCCCCTTTCCATTTTAAAACAAAAGAAAACAATTGACAGTGTTGGATGCTCTACGCAGTCTACCTTCTAGCGGTTACCTCATACCTTGCATGTTGGAATAAGAGTATAACCGAACTCAGAGTTGAATTTCTGTAGTATTTTTCGTATTTTTATTTTCCTTTCCATTTCAAAATAACACAATTGACAGTGTCGGATGCCCCACGCAGTCTACCTCGTCTATCTTCTAGTGGTTACCTCAAATGTAAATGTTGGAATAAGTTATAAACGAACGCAAAGTTGAATTGCTGTCTTTTGTTCCATATATTTTCCCCTTTCTGTTTAAAAACCAAACCAAACAATACAGTGACAGATGCCCTACGCAGTCTATCTTGCTTACCGTCCAGTGGTGACCTCATCCCTGTTGGAATAAATACATCCGAGAGCGAAGTTGAATTTCCTGTAATATTTTCAATATATGTTTTCTTTCCATGTAAACAAAAAGCACGATTGACAGTGTCGGATGCCTTACGAAATCTACTTCGTTTACCGTCTCGTGGTGAACTCATAATCCGGTATCCGAACACAAAGTTGAATCACTGTAAAAGGTTCCATATAATTATGTTTATCCACTTTCCATTTAAAACAATTCCAGTGTCGGATGCTCTACGCAGTGTACCTCATCTACCGCATAGTGGTTACCTCCTACCTGTTGGGATATTTCCTGTACAACTTGATCGTATCCGTAAGGCCAGGAGGATACTATGGCCCCATCTATATGATCTACCTGACCAACTGGGGGTACATCCTCATGCTTATCTACCTCCTTTGTGCGCTGTGGAACTTGATCGTCTATGGAGCCTTCATGAAGCCATCGGGATGGACGCAGAATGATGGTGAGTCTTCGTCGATCCGTTTTCTTTGCCTGTCTACTAATTATTCCACCGTAACTATGTGTAAAGTAATTCATCCCCACTTATTAAGTGATAAAATCGTACCTTCAAACTTGGAAAAGGTTCTGAACCGTTCTGATACGTTGCACTCTTGGGAAGTTGATTGTCTATGCTGCATTGTTCAGTGGCGTTGGGTGGTCGAGGATTGGAGGGTATAGGGAGGTACACCAAGTATTATTATTATGTTTAAATGTTCCCCTTATGTTTCTTGAAATGTTTCTTCTTCAAATAATTAGGGGGGGGGGTGCGGGGGGGGGGGGGGTGCGGGGGGGGGGGGGGGGGGGGGTAAGACTCCCGATACTTACAAGGATGATCGATTATCTAAAAATGGTACATGAAACATATTTCATATTTCATATCCTTGTTAAGTTCCTATCGCAGGTGATGGTCGTATTGCGGCATGCACTCGTCTCATATACAACAAAAATGCCTGTAGATGTTTGCATGTATTAATACTGGTCGAACTCCCAATAATTACATGGATGTAATCAATCTGATACATTATCCATGAAACCTATTTCATATCGTTCTCATCTCAACCCCCTGCAGATGTCCCCTGGTATTTCTTCCATCGCGGGCAGTGGGCGTTGTTCAACATGTACGCCTCGGCCGCCATCCTCATTTCAATTCTCTACTGGGGCGCCACCTATGTTCCGGGGTCCTACTCACTCTACTACGACATCAACTTCCACGCCCTCACCGCCGTGTTCGCCATCGTGGAGATCCTCTTCACCGCCACCGTTGTCCGGGTGCTACACTTCATCTACCCGCTCGCCTTCGCCTGCGTCTACGTCAGCTTCTCAGGTATCTACTGGGCGGCGGATGGCACCGACAAGGAGGGCGAGCGCTACATCTACCCGATCTTGGACTACGGGATGGAACCGGCGATGGCGTCGGGTCTGGCCGTGGGCGCGTGCGTGGCCGCGGTGATCATCCACACCGTGGTAGTATGGGGGCTGCACAAGCTGAAGGTCCTCATGCTGTCGAGCAGCTGCTGCCCCGTCTCCTGCCGGCCTGAATACACGGCAGAAGAGGACGGTGCGACCGCGGAGAGAGGAGGAGCAAAATACGCCGAGGGAACCATTGAGATGAAGGTGTGAGGTTATCATGCATCATTCCTTTTTCAGGAAACAAATTCGAATACAAACCACATAATGCGGGCCGTACAGCCTGGCCGGAGTTTTACAAATCTTTATTTGTACACCAATCACATTCACGCCGGTCAGAGGGGATGGTTTCTATATAACACACCAAAATAAATATCAACTCCTCCAATGAAGGTTTACAAGTCGTTCTCCCCTCGAACTGTCTTGACATGGAATGCTCTCCCAACAAACGCATTAGGTGCCAACTCACTAGCAGCCTTCCTCAGGGAGTAGTTCCAATTCTCAGCACGTATAGGCCGAGAGAGCACATTTGAAAGAAAGAAAAAAACAGATTTGTTTTTATATTTGTTTTGTATTATTTTGTTTTGTGTATTTGTTCCTCGGCGTATATCCCGACATATGGATCCTGCTAAAATTCAACGTATAAGTAGACGTAGAAGGGATACGGATTGATGTGGTGAAACTGATGTGCGATGTGTAGGTCTAGGTAGGAACGTGTTGTGTATAGGCATATTTCTATTTAGCAGCTTCTTTTTACTCACCATAATCAACTTTAGCCCATTTCATTAAACTGTTGCAATTGTTGTAAGTGTCCAATTATTGTAACTGCATGGCAACAGCTGTAATGCTGATTGGCTGTTGACCTAATAGTTACAATACTTGAGCGTTGATGGTCTTCACGAGAGCACGCCATGCAACTCTATCTTATGCCTAGTGTGTCGCACCTTTCATTCGTTATCCAGACACTCGTCAACCTCAGGTGGCGCCGTATAGCTCTGATGTGGTCTTCACGTGAGCACGCCATGCAACTTTTATCTTCTTTTCTTCTCTTGGCCGAAATGTCCCTTTAATGCCACCATAGTTTCACCCTTGATTCCTTCTCCAGTCACTCCCTCTCGGTATAGCGTCAGTCCAAGATATCGGTGGACGACCTCTACGGCTCTACCACGTTTTCCTTTATTTGCTTCTTGCAGTATACGTTTCTCAGCCCCTTCAGTTCTCCTTACGATGTGCCCAAAGTACTCTAGTTATTTTTATTTTATTTTCGCTATATAAGTAGCCACCGTTATTATTATTATTATTATCATAAATTTTCCTTCTAATAGTTACGTTCAGACTCCAAACATTAAGGGGAAAGGAAACGATGTAATTCCCGCTCGCTGTTACTGTTAAGGGCATAATTCTTGTCACTTATACTCGTGTATTTCCTCATGGGTATCACTAATAACGGAAATAATCAAAGTTTTTGAAACCACTATCGACTGTTTTGACTTACTAGGCTTAGGAGGCTGCCATGTTTTCCATCTGTACCATCTCTTGAAGTAAGATGACGTAACTATACGTAATGGAGTTGTTGAAAATGTAGATGTTAAATGTCTAAAGTAGAAATGTTTTACCTGTTCAATCTGAAATACGTGATACAGTACGGGGAATTTAAACGTTCATAATGTTTATAGTAATTATTTTATAATTGTCATTATATCCTCAAGAAGACCATGCCTTTTTAACAACTCATATTCCTTTTTAAATGTCTGTAACAAATCAGTACCTTGTACATAGTTTTGTTTTATGCACGCTTACATGTTCTACGTTTATTTTATTTTAATATGAATAGGGGCCAGTACTTAATGTATTACCATATATAATATATTACCTTTTAACTATTCGACAGAGTAGTCAAAGCAGTATATCGGGTTATGCTCCGTATACCCCAAAAATCTTCCGTACCCGAATCAATGCTACCACTACTTATTCACAATTCTTTTATGTAAATGGTCCATCATGAAATAAAACATTTATGTGTTTTCTAAAATATGATATCTGTATTGCCTTTATTTTTGTTTAATTCGAGTATTTTTTCAAATCACTGCATTGTAATGGTAAGTGGTAACTATTATTACAATTATCCCCATGACAACTGCATGTGTTTATGTGTATGTGTGTATGTTTGTGCGTATGTGTCTCTGTATGTATGTGTAGTATGTAGAGCTACATGTTTCCATGCTATGTAAATGAGAACTACTAGTATTCATAAACAAATCTTATAACATTGACATTTGGGACCCCCAAAACAACAAAGAGTGGACCAGCAAAGTGACTAACAAGAAAATGTCATCGTTCCTGCAAAATCTCAACACTGGAGGAATCAAAGGCATTTTAATGAATGATCACAGACATTCAATTGGGAAACGTTTGTCTTTCGACCTTTTCCCCCAAATCAGCTTCTATTACAGTAACCTACAAACGGGTGAAACTGGAATGCAATATTCAAGGGGAGGGGGTGTTGCGATACCCCTATTATGTGAAATAGTGTTTTCTCACTACCTTGTGAAGGAACATGCTGAAAGAAACGGATCCATGAATACATCCATAATTAATTAAAAATAACTTTAGATAATTAAATCATAAGATAAATGGTATCATTAATCAATTGGAAATGTACATTCCGTAAAAGAAATTAATTAATTAAATAGATCCCCAGCCGATTATTGCGTAGACTTGTTTGACCTACTAACTACATTTCAAACGGATGTAGGGTTTGTTAAAGAAGCCCGCGTATCACGTATAGCACTGTTGACCGAACATATCCGCTCTTAATTGATGCTTTAAAACTTAATCTTCAGACATGTCGGAGTAGATGTATACACTACTCACAACAAGTAAGTACCCCCCTAGCATTTTTTCATATATCTCAATAAGTGTTTCACCGATTTTGATCATTCAAACGGTAATGGATGCGCAATTTTCTTACGCACAATGTGAGTGGTAAATGGTTCCATAGCGTTACGTTTTCATCATTAAAAAAAAGAATTTTCTAAAACAAAGTGCCCCCAAAAAAGTTGCACTTTCAGTTTTATTTGGCATAGTGGGTACATTTTGTATACGAGTAAACATATTTATTGAAGATTACCCGACACACAAATCTATTATGTAATCCACTACTACTGCTGCATTGTTCTTAGTGACAAAAGTATGCATTTTTCTAAAACAATAGGCCTTTCAATATGAAATTGTTGGGGATTAGAATGGCCGAAGTCATGTCCTCTTTTCATCTTTATTGGAGTTGGCCTAATTCACTAATCTGTTATGTAATTCAGTACTACTGCTGCATTGTTCACAGTTCAAAAGCTTACTCGTGTACAAAATGTACCCACTATGCCAAATAAAACTGAAAGTGCAACTTTTTGTTGGCACTTTGTTTAAAAAAAATATTTGATGATGAAAACGTTACGCTATGGCAACCATTTACCACTCACATTGTGCGTAAGAGAATTGTGCATCCATTACCGTTTGAATGATCAAAACCGGTGAAATACTTTTTGAGATGAAAAAATGCTAGGGGGGTACTTACTTGATGTGAGTAGTGTATATATCTTACCCTTTAGTCGCTATTCTAATTATTCGTAGTGTACTGCCTCAATTCTGAAGATTCTTGCAGTGTTCTTGTGTGATTTTCGAGAAAGTTGACCCGAGTTAGATTCCGATGTTTGTTTAATTATTAATGTTCTTAATGGTTCTTTAGAAAATTCTGCGTTGTTGCCACTTTGCCAACATTGAGCAATTTTTGTATTTGCCTTATAAAAAATTATTAGCCACTTTGCATATTTAATAATAATAATAATAATTGCATTTATATGGCGCTTTATACGGGCGTTTCTAAGCGCACTGGTGGTCTGTCTAAATAAGAAAACTAGTAAACACGATAGCATAAAAACAATGCAACACCAAAGTCAAAGTAACAAATAAGAAATAACAAAAACATGACATAATACAATACTTAATTACTAACTGTGTGCGCCTCCAGAAAATTACAACTGCTTAAAAAGATGGGTTTTGAGGAGGATTTTAAATGATTCGATATATGTGGCATTCTGAATATGGGGTGGGAGTTTGTTCCAAAGGGTGGGGGCAATGGACGAGAAGGCTTGGTCACCATAACGAGTTTGTGTACGTGGGCCATGAAGTAATTGGAGAGAGGAAGATGAACGGAGGGGTCTGGCAGAAGAGGAGGAACGAAGGGAGACAAGGTCTTGAAGATATATGGGGGCAAGATTTGCGTGATTTTATACGTGAGAAGTAAAATCTTGAAAGTAATGCGGGAATTTTCAATTTCAAATTTATTCAACACTAATCACATATATATACATTTAAAATATACAGATGCAAAATGAGGTACAAATGCTATACAAATTAAAATTATCATATATGATAGTGTTTGTGAGAGGTAGGAAGGAAGGGTTCCTTATATAAAAACATATCCCATATACATACCCATGCAAAATCAAAACAAACAAAAAATACATAACTTCACTACGCTACCAAAAAAACAAAAACAAATAAACAAAAACAAAAGTCATGTACAGGTAGAGATAACAAAAACAATTCATATAGGATATTTAAAACATATATATCATAATTCTAGTCAGTTGTGCCGATCTACTGGTTATTGTATTTATTTAACAAAAACCTTTTATATTTTATTTTAAAAAGATTGAGAGTTTTACTTTTCCTAATTTCCAAAGGTATCCATATTACAGGTCCTTTAAAAAACAATGAATTTTTCATAGATTTGGGGAGGTGATAATTTAGGGCATTTCTAGTATTACAACTATGCACATCACAATTCAATTTAAAACATGTTGTTAAAAAAGTTGGCAAATGACCATTAAAACATAAAAACATAAACACTGCAATATACAAATTAGCCATATCATAAACATTCAATATTCCATGTTCATAAAATAAAGGATTACAATGTGCGTAATAATCAGAATGAGTTATAATACGTATTGCTTTTTTTTGGAGCTTGAATAATCTTTCCATATCTTTATTACGACAATTAGCCCATGCAATTATACAATAATTCAAGTAAGGTGTTATTAACGTATAGTATAGCATTTTCAAAATATTAAAAGAATAAAATTGAACTTTATATAAAATACCAATATTTTTTGAAATTGTATTACACATCGAATTTATATGCACATGCCACTTTAACTTATGGTCAACTGTAATACCTAAAAACTTCAGACTATCTACACGTTCAAATGTATGATCATTTACTCGCAAATGAACATTATCAAAATCAATTTTCTTATTAGTAAAAACCATATAGCCTACTTTGATTTATCACAATTTAAAACCAACTTATTATATAAAAAACAATTAAAAAGTTTCGCAACTTCCTGCTTAAAAACATCTTGTAAAACCTGAACATCAGAATGAGACATAAAAACACTTGTATCATCAGCAAATAAAATGAATTTCAATTTATCCGAAATATTGCACATATCATTAACATAAATAATAAATAAAAAGAGGTCCAAGGATGGAACATTGAGGCACTCCACATCTAAGCATTCCAATATCAGACTTGACTTCATGTTTTGTACAAATTGCGATCTATTTAATAAATAACTTTCAAACCATTTAAAAATTATTCCACGAATGCCATAAAAATATAATTTTTTTCAATAAAATTGTGTGGTCTAATGTATCAAATGCTTTACTGAAGTCTAAAAATAATCCCATTAAAACATCGTTTTTTTCAAAAGTTTGTAATACATTATAAGTAAAGTGCATGATTGCATTAGATGTAGAATGCCCAGGCCTAAAACCATATTGACAGTCAGTAATAATATTACTCTTATTTAAAAAACATAAAAAGGCGATAATAAACAGCTCTTTCTAAGATTTTAGAAAAAACAGGGAGTATAGAAATAGGTCTATAATTAGACACATTTTCTTTTGTACCTTTTTTTTAAAAACAGGAATAACCTTGGCAAGTTTTAATGTTTCTGGTACTATACCTTTACACAAAGACAAATTAAATATTGCACTTAAAGGGCTTGAAATAACATGAATAATTTTGTTTAATAATTGAACACTTACATCATCATGTCCACAACTTGTATTATTCTTTAATTTGTTTACAATATCAACTATTTCTGTGGGTGTTATAGGATTTAAAAAAGCTGTGGATGGAGTAAAACGTATATTTCTATAAATATCATCACTATTAAAATCATTGTCTAAATTATCAGTTAAACTGGGTCCAATATTAATTTAAAAAATCATTAAAAACAGAGCATACATCTTTCTTATCATAAATAGTGTTGTCATTATGCTTAATAGAATCAGGCATATTATCCTTCTTATTTCTACCAAGACTTTCATTTATCAATTTCCATATTGTCTGTATATTTCCTGACGCTTTCTTAAATTTTGCCTTAAAATAATCACTTTTATCATTTTTAATTTTACCATTCACCATATTTCTATACTTATTGTATTTATCTTTTTTACAATCAATTCGATTTTTTAAATACTTCTTATATAAATCACATTTTTTTAAACACATTTTACGTAAATCTTTAGTAAACCATGGATTATTATATTTGTTTCTCTGTTTACATTGTTTCAAAGGAAAGCATTTATTAAAAATATAAATATATTGCTTTACAAAACGTTCATAATTATAGTTAGGATCATTAGAACAAAAGGCCAATCAAAATTATAAATGTCATAAACAAATTTCCCAATATTTTCTTCATTTATATCGCGTATAACGAAGGTATTATCTCCGTCTTGTATACTCTGTGTTTTATTTATTAAAAATACCGGCAAATGGTCACTCACATCACTTATAATTGTTCCACACCAAACATCTTCTAAATTATTTGTAAATATATTATCAATCAAAGTACAAGACCTATCTGTAATTCGAGTGGGACAATGAATCATAGGATATACAAAATTTGTCATAAATAAATCAAAAAAATCATTAACAGATTGGCAAGAATTAACATCACATAAATTAATATTAAAATCGCCCATTAAAAATGTATCTTTATTTTCTCTATGTACAACATTCAAAACTTCTTCTAAAATATTAAAAAATTATTGCACTGGTTGGTTTGGAGGCCGATAAATCACACCAATTAAAGCATTCTTTTTTACCTTTTCCATTTTAATAAATATCGACTCAAAACAATCGTTATTAACATCTAAATCTGTGCGTTGTTTATATTTCACTTTATCATTTAATAATATTCCTACGCCTCCTCCTCTCTTACCTTGCCTTCCATTCAATAACAACGAATAATTATTAAAATTATAAAACGTGTCGGCCTCCTTAATCCAAGTTTCAGTAAAACCTATTGCAGAAAACTGCACATCAAAACTATCTAAAAGCGAACATATTGCATCATAATTCTTACTTAGACTACGACAATTAATATGAAGAATACTAGATGTAAAATACACTTTAGAATGAGCTTTAAACGAGTTTAAACATGAATTAAATTCTTCAGATGTATAACAATAACTATCTAGTCCAATTTCATCTTCCTCCCCTAAATTAGGACTCAATAATCTATGTATATCATTCAATTGTGGATAAGTTTGTGCTTGACATTTATTGCGATCTTTTTCACAGGTATTTTGACATAAAAATTAAAAAATATAAGTGGTAAAAACGAACCCTAGGTACATGACACAAAAAAAACAAACATACGCACAAAATCACGATCAAAGCTTACAACTAAACTAAACTTAAACAGACAACTAAACAAATGTATGTAAAGCAATTCAAAGAGTTAAAATCTAATAACAATAATAGTGGAATGGACCGGTGACTAATCTAGCGGCTGAATTTTGGATACGTTGGAGGGGGATATATGAGAAAGAGGGAGGCTGGCGAGGAGGGAGTTGCAGTAGTCCAGATGAGAGGAGACGAAGGCGTGGACGAGTCGCTCAGCGGATGATTGGTCAAGCAGACGCCTGATCTTCCCTATTTTTAAAAATACCCCAAGATGCAGATTTGCAGATGTTTGTGATATGGTGTTTAAGAGTTAAGTGTTTGTCCAAAGTAAAGCCAAGGTCTCTAACACATTCAGAAGTCTTTATTACTCCATCCTGAGTGGTTAAACCTGCTAGAGGATCTGTCCTCTTGAACTGTGACGAAAAATGGATGAGCTCAGATTTGTCTTCGTTCAGACGGAGTTTGTTGGTAGTGGACCAGGCTTTGATGTCCATGAGACATTCTCTCAGTGAGTTAACAGCAGCAACCCTATCGCCAGGTGACATAGTTATGTAAATTTGAGTGTCATCGGCGTACATAGAGTAGTTGACACCACGATGACAATTGATGATTATTGCGAGAGGACCCGTATAGAGGAGAAAAAGCAGGGGGCCGGCAACTGACCCTTGCGGAACTCCACAGCTGAGAGGACTAGGAGTTGAACAGGTCCCATTGATTATCACCCTCTGTGTGCGGTCTTGAAGATATGACTTGATCCATTGGATGACAGTGCATGTGATGGAATAGTCATTACTAAGTCGTTGTAGTAGCAAGGCGTGGTCGAGCGTGTCAAACGCTGCCGAATAGTCCAAAAGAAGAAGAGCAGCCTCATTGCCCTTGTCAACAGCAAGGAGGAGATCGTTGTGCACTTTCAACAATGCAGTTTCTGTTGAGTGGAGGCTGCGGTACGCTGACTGGTTTGCAGGAAGCAGATGATTAGCCACAATCATTTCAAGGAGCTTGCTCATAAATGGCAGATTGGCAATTGGTCGATAATTGCGGAGAACGTCGGGATCTAACTTCGATTTCTTCAACAGAGGGGAAACAAGAGATGTTTTAAATGGTATTGGAACTATACCCGATGACAATGATGTGTTGATGATGTTTGTTAGAACCGGAAGCAGTTCATCAAGGCAATCTGTGAGCAGCCAAGTTGGAAGAGGATCCAGACTGCAAGATTTGGGTGGAGATAGCATGATAAGACGTCGAAGTCAGTAACTGGCATAAACTCGCTCAGGTTACAGTTCACGGTTCCAGGACCTTGGACGGGTAACTCCAAACGATTAACATCAGATGCAAATGAAGACACAATATCATCGATTTTCTTCTTGAAGAATACACTGAACCTGTTCGCCAGTTCAGAATCGGATGAATGTTCAGGATAAATAGAAGACTGAGAAGGGGTGGACAGTTTATTCACGAAGTTGAATAGCTGTTTAGAGTCGGCGTTGGCGATCTCATTTCTCAGGTATTGCGACTTACCATCGGTGATCAGACTGTAGTACAGCTCACATTCTTGACGATACAGGTCCATGACAATCTGCATGCCAGACTTCAACATGCGACGTTCATCACGACGCCTACGCCTCCTGGCCTCCCTAATATCATCAGAGAACCAAGGGGCATTGGGTCTGATTGTAACAGTCACAGTTTTAACAGGGGCATGCTTGTCCATGAGATTACTCAGTGTGTCATTATAAAATGAAACTGCTTCTGAAGGACAAGAAGGACACTGGGAAGTTAACAAAACCTGTTTAATATCCTGGCAAAAAGAGTTAGTGTCTATGTCGCGAAGCTTTCTAAAGATCACTTTCCTTCTAGGGTTTTGTGGCCCTTTAAGATTAATGGTGGAAAGAATGGCGGAGTGATCAGATGGCAAAGATGGCAAAAGAGTAATATGGGAAATAATATCTTCAGATTTCCTACTAAGAACTAAATCAAGTGTGTGGCCTGCCTGGTGAGTGGGACCCTGAACATGCTGTTGGAACCCAAGGGCTTCAACAGCATTGAGAACAGATTGGGCAAAAGTATATTTCTAAAATAAGGTCAGAGGTCAGTTTTATATCTGGGAATAGTACAACAATGATGAAAAATAATTTTAACTTTTAACTTCGTGTGAAAACTGGCGCACTTTCACCGTATGGCTCAGATACATTACATGATGAACATTAATATCTGTATTGCTATATGTTGCTATATATTCAACCTTGGTTGTAACGTTATTACTGGATTTTCACGGTGAAATCCAAGCTCTTACTCGACGAATTTCATAGTGAATTATTTGATCTATACATGGACCCATATGCGTACCCGAGGGGGGGGGGGGGAGGGGGGGTTGACCAAAAAATGACTGTTTTGGGGGGTTTGAACCCCCCCTTTTAAAATGTTAACTGGTC
Organism: Echinarachnius parma; assembly: GCA_037951105.1. Lineage (NCBI taxonomy): Eukaryota > Metazoa > Echinodermata > Echinoidea > Clypeasteroida > Echinarachniidae > Echinarachnius > Echinarachnius parma. The sequence goes on along the minus strand of JBAMJV010009933.1, from coordinate 7,800 downwards.
TCGATAACAAGTTTTAACGGTTACGACTACCCCCCCCCCCCCCCCCCTTGGTTTCGGCCTGGAAAATGTTGAAGGTACTTGGTCTCGGCTTCAAACATTTTCGACGACGACGACTACATGGAAAACGGGAAGGTCATTCGTGCGTATTATGATACCCAGATAATCGTCTTATCCCGATCCCCTTGCATCGGCTGATTTGCTTGTACTCCATCAGGCTATACCCGTTCTAGCACAGACACTCGAATATAACCTGAGAGGCCGTGATTCAACATCCTTTTTGCGGCGGCTGCCTTCTCTTCCTTCTTAATCCTCTTCTCATCGCCGGAGGTGTTTGCCAACTTGTTCTCGACGTATTCGTGCACTGTTGCCCAGCCGAGGGGAGAGCGGTCGGCCAACCGAATGTGCTTCTGCTTGGTCTGAAGCAAGCCGCGGATTTGGATGAAGTGGTTTTTCGCCGACGGTATGTCGAGGACATCAAACGAGCGCAGGGCGTGGTCAACCTGCCGGCTGGTCTTTTCGGAGAAGATGAATTGCAGTCGGTTTCCTTCGTGTTTAAAAATTACATTCTCCTCTATCTCCTCGTCGGGCTGGGGCCGCTTGCAGACCGAACTACCTTTCTATGTCATGTCTGTCATGTCTGTAGGGACTCGAGTGCGTCCAATATGGCCTGGGTTGGTTGTTCGCTCGGATCACATTCCATGCTGGATTCAGGCTGAAAGGTGAAAGGAGCGCTGTGCTAATGGCTGGTTAAATGAGAGTGAACTTGAAGAAGCGAAAATAGAGATCGAGCATTGAAATACTTCAATGCATACGAGCCATTATAATGGATGCTCAACCGAGAATGAGCATGGTGCACGCTAGAACGAATTATCAACGAACTCGCTCATTATGTAACCACAATGCGCTCACTGAAGCAGTGAGCTCTGCCTATCGTCCATAACGAAAATAAATGGATATAGGCCCGCATTCACTGCTTCAGTGAGCGCAATGTGGTTTCTTTTTTCGCAAAGCTTTTATTTGGCACGGAAACAATACACTCCCTCATCTTCTTCTTCTTCTTCTTTCTGTCCAACGCCCCAGTGTAGGGGCCAACCGGACAGGGTGGTTGCGCAGATCTTGTTGGCGCGGAAGAGAGTCTTGTTTACTGATTGCTTTGTTTTGCTTTGAATTGCTTGCTTGAACTTGTCCTTGTCTTGTATAGTTGTTACTTCTAGCGGCAGTGAGTTCCACTCAGGTATGGTCCGGGGTATGAAGGAGTATTTGTAGCAGTTTTTGTTGGCGTTTTTCGGTATAAAACTATTTACTGATGTGTTTCGGAGACTACTTCGGACCGGACGCAAGACCGTTTGCACTGGTATGGCGAGGCGACCCGCAACTGCTTCGTGAACTGTTGCTAGGCGATTTATTTTGCGTCGCTGTTGTAGCGGTTCCCAATTCAGTTTCTGTTTCATATACTGTACGAATGTCAATTAGAGGAGTTCCACAACGTTGGTAGTAATTTTTTCTTCTCATTTTACCTTGAGAAAGATTGCAATCCTCCAGTAACTAGAAGGTATACGTACACTTCTCTCTAACTTTATTACTAGAAAGTCTAGATGCACCTCGTGTAAAATGTCTACTCTGTTTCAAGGTCGGACTTTATCTGAACGTTCTACTCCCGACGAAAGGCATCCATTGATTGGATCCCACAGACAGACAACAAAATATATGCCGTCGTCGTCGAATGATAGCAATCGCTGCTGCTCTCGCCCGAAATGCTCGGATTTTGGTCTCGGGGGCGTGGCACCCACTACATTCGTTCAAACCCAGGTAATTGTTTTATTATGATTTTTAAAAAGCACAGGGCCCCGTTGCAGAAAGAGATACAATATTCTTTTTCTTCGAATAAGTATACATCACTCTCTATGGTCCCGTTGCAGAAAGAGATACAATCAATTGTAAGTTACAATTGATTGTAAGTCAGAAACTTTGCGCGTTTCAACCATTAAATTCGCGCATGTAGAAAAAAATTATCTGATTTACAATTAATTGTAAATTACAATCGATTGTATCTCTTTCTGCAACGGGGCCCAACAGTATTGTCATACTTACAATCAAATTAGTAGAAAGTCAGATAAGGTCCCCGTTGCAGAAAGAGCAGCGTGTTCAAACACAAAATGTTTCATCCCTTAATCATGACTATATAAAGAATCATGACTAACGAAACGTCGTATAAAGAATCATGATTAACGAAACTAACCGAATGTTAGGTGGCAAAAACAGGTGGCATTCAGCTGCACGAAACATCGTAAAAGTGCGCAGTTTGCCACTGCGCAGTGTGCTGTTTTTTTTCTTCTGTCTGCTGTCTTCTGTTATGTTCCGCGGTCACGTTAAGCCCCGCCCAGTTATACGAGTCTCGTATAGCTAATCATGTTTAAACGAATCGCCGGTCGTTCACACACAAAACGATCGTGATTCTATAGTCAGCTCTCGTACGAAACGATGCTCAAACCCCCGTTTCGTTAATCATGATTCCTTATACGACGTTTCGTTAAGTGAGCGTTCAGACACACAATTTCCGACAAAATCCGTCGTATAGCTAATCAGGAGCTGACTAAAGAATCAGCTCCTGACTAGCTATACGATAATTTTTGTGTGTGTGAACACGGGGGAGATACAATCGATTGTAAGTTACAATTAATTTTAAGACAGGTCATGTGTTCCAAATGCGCTAATCTGATTGGTTGAAACACGCACATTTTCTGACTCACAATCAATAGAAACTTATGATCGATTGTATCTCTTTCTGCACCGGGGCCATGTGCGCTAAATGCGCAAATCTTATTGGTTGAAATGCGCAAATTTTCTGACTTGTTACAATTAATTATAGCTTACAATCAATTGCATCTTGTATTATACACCCAGTGTGCTTCACGTTATAGGCAGTGCCTATAATCGAGTTTAGTGCAAAATACGTTTTTTTTTTTTTTTTTTTTTTTTACTGCATTATGATGATAGTGATACACACTATTAAAAAGGTGTACCGTGCATGCGTAACTATTATGCTCTGCCGGATGCCCTAACGCAGTAATATAGTTTCAAAATATATATTTTCAATATCATGTTTTCTTTCTTTATCGCCTCGTGGTGTCCTCATAATCCGGTATTATCCAAACGCAAAGTTGATTTTCTGTAATATGTAATAATAATGGTATTTTATTGGTATTTTATTCAACAAAATGTCACATTCACAGCTACAAGCTGAATGAATTGCAGTGTCAGTTGCAACAATATTTACAAACATGGAAATAACATTAATGAACTCACGAGGTATAAAGAAACCTTAATATATTATATACAATAATTAGAGAAATAAATCATAATATACCTGAATAGTATCACAAATTAGGCATGAATACTAACGAAAGACAGTAAATTATATTATTATTTTGTATATCGATTAATCAATTAAGTGATTACAAAAGTCAATAGGCATCATGCATCAATTTATATTTCCTAATGCAATTTTTATATTTTAAGATAACATTAAAATCATTATGATTGCTATATATGTTTAATATATTATGTGCAGGGGCGGATCTAGCTTTTTGCTAAGGGGGGTTTGACCCAATGACGATGCGGAGCATCGCTCAAGAGCCACTGAAGTGTATCCACTTTCCATTTAAAATAATTCCAGTGTCGGATGCCCTACGCAGTGTACCTCGTCTACCGCCTAGTGGTTACCTCCTACCTGCTGGGATATTTCCTCTACAACTTGATCGTATCATATGACCCCTTCTATATGATCTACCTGACCAACTGGGGGTACATCCTCATGCTTATCTACCTCCTTTGCGCGCTGTGGAACTTGATCGTCTATGGAGCCTTCATGAAGCCATCGGGATGGACACAGAATGATGGTGAGTCGATCGATTGTTTCTGTGTTTGCCTATTTATTCCATGGTGCGTTCATTAAGTTATCTCCACTATACTGATTAAACGTACTCAACCTACGGCTGGACATGCACAGTGTAATATGACGCTATTATTCTTCGTCGGTCTCTGTGTTTGTTTCTTATTGTTTGCTCTATTGTTTCTTTGTTTTTTAGTTCGTGTAGATGTTCAATTCCACGGGTGACCATACTACATATATACCATTTGGACAAAATGACTGTCTGCTTTCACTGGATTGTAAAATTCTCACCCAGAAAAATTATCAGCAATTTGTGGCGCATTTGGTGACACAATGCAGGGATTTAAGTTTGTCCTATTGAAAATCTGAAAACTTGCCTCTTTAGCTGGTCGTTATGATATTGAGCTGTGTTTAATAAACCCTTGTTAGTATGCATTCCCTATACAGAGTGTCCCAGAAAAAACGAAACCGGATTTCACGGCAGAAATTTGCTGTCATAATGAATAATTTCTTTGATAAGATATACATATATGAAAAGCTCTGTTTCTCTCCTTTCATTTGATGTTCAACTTATGACACATTATTCACGCATGACTGAATAAAAACAATGGAAATTGGTGTTACCAACATTCCATTTGCACGCAGAAATTGCAAGTTTGGGTGAGTTTTGGGGGTAAGTCTTTAGAATTTAGGGTAGTAAACGTACTTATTTTGAGAAAGGACAAACACCGCATACAAATTCATATTTTTAAATCTTTCATACGACACCTCATGCACCAAAAATGAACGATGTATGCCAGAGAACAAGTACAATGAAAATATGCCTGATTCCTGCCCAAATGAGTAGATAGTTGAATAAGAAGTCGCTCAGTTTTCCTGACTTAGCAGATGACAAAGAACTTGATGCATGAGCGAATTTACACAAACATGGGGATCAGGGAAAACATGGGAAACATGCTAGGTCAGAAAAGTTACTCATTTGGGCTGAAATCAAGCATGTTTTCATTGTACTCGTTCTCTGGCATAAATCATTTATTTTTTAATCATGAGGTGTCATATAAAAGATTTAAAAAATGAATTTTATGCGGTGTTTGTCCCTTTTCAAAATAAGTACGTTTACTACCCTAAAAACTCAAACCCAAACCTGCAATTTCTGCGTGCAAATGGAATTTTGGTAATACCAATTTCAATTGTTCTAATTCAGTCATGCGTGAATTATGTGCCATAAGTTGTACATCAAATAAAAGAAGAGAAACAGAGCTTTTCATTCATGTATATCTCATCAAAGAAATTATTCATTATGACAGAAAATTTCTGCCATGAAATCTGGTTTCGTTTTATCTGGGACACTCTGTACATACCCGACCTTGTAGAACATTGACCGCTACCAGTCATCAAGACGAATTTTCAGGCCAAGGTTAGGCGAAATTTGTGTTTAGAGCTATAATAGCAGTATTGGTAAATACAACAAATTAAGTTATACGTTTTAATGAGGGACAGTGTGAAAGAATAAACCGTATCATAACATATAGGTGACGCATATACCATACAGAAGGGACACCAGTAGCCTACTTTCACGAATTGAATAATGAATCTATACTTAATTGGGGAAACATCCCTTGTATCAGTGGCGTAATGAGCCAAAACTTTTGGGGGGGCTTAACAAATTTGTGCAAGGGAGTGAAGCGACCAAGCCCGATCGAAGGAGCGAAGCGACTGAGCGGGGGGGGGGGGGGGGGGGGGAGGGTGTGGGAGGGGGGTGTCCCCCCTCCCACGGTAGGGAGCTTTTGCATTTTTGGACTTGAAACTGTGCAATCTGATGCATACCTAGAAAGGAAATTTTGACTCGACGACATGTACTATAATGTCGGTAAGTGCGTCATGATTCTACCGACTAGAAAAGATTTTTTATTTGTTTCATAAAGACAAAAAGCGAAGCGACTGAGCGGGGGAGGGTGTAGGAGGGGGTGTCCCCCTCCCACGGTAGGAAGCTTTTGCATTTTTTGACTTGAAACTGTGCAATCTGATGCATACTTAGAAAGGTAATTCTGACATGACGACATGTAATATATAGTGCTATAAGCAGGGCCCTGGGAACGATTTTTTTCACCGGGGGTGCTGAGATATATACGTATATATACCTATATTCTTCTTCTTCTTCTCCTTCTTTCAGTCTTTTTCTGTCATTATCAGAGGCGGATCTAGCTTTTTGCTAAGGGAGGGGTTTGACCCAATGACGATGTCCATGAGTCGCTATTTTGAACCCCCGTAAGTGATTTTGTTAAACTTTTTTCAGTGATAGCCGCGAAGCGGGGATTTTTTGTTGCTATTTTGAACCCCCGTAAGTGATTTTTGTTCACTTTTTTCACTGCTAGCCGCGAAGCGGCGAATTCTGTTGCTATTTTGAACCCCCGTAAGTGATTTTTGTTAACTTTTTTCAGTGATAGCCGCGAAGCGGCGATTTTCTTGTTGCTATTTTGAACGCCCCTAAGTGATTTTTGTTAACTTTTTTCAGTGATAGCCGCGAAGCGGCGATTTTCTTTTTGCTATTTTGAACCCCCGTAAGTGATTTTGTTTAACTTTTTTCATTGATAGCCGCGAAGCTGCGATTTTTGTGTGGCTATTTTGGACCCCCGTAAGTGATTTTTGTTCACTTTTTTCACTGCTAGCCGCGAAGCGGCGAATTTTTTGTTGCTATTTTGAACCCCCGTAAGTGATTTTTGTTCACTTTTTTCACTGCTAGCCGCGAAGCGGCGAATTTTGTTGCTATTTTGAACCCCTGTGAGTGATTTTTGTTAACTTTTTTCAGTGATAGCCGCGAAGCGGCGATTTTTTTGGGGGGCTATTTTGAACCCCCGTAAGTGATTTTTGTTCACTTTTTTCACTGCTAGCCGCGAAGCGGCGAATTCTGTTGCTATTTTGAACCCCCGTAAGTGATTTTTGTTAACTTTTTTCAGTGATAGCCGCGAAGCGGCGATTTTCTTGTTGCTATTTTGAACGCCCCTAAGTGATTTTGTTTAATTTTTTTCATTGATAGCCGCGAAGCTGCGATTTTTGTGTTGCTATTTTGGACCCCCGTAAGTGATTTTTGTTCACTTTTTTCACTGCTAGCCGCGAAGCGGCGAATTTTTTGTTGCTATTTTGAACCCCCGTAAGTGATTTTTGTTCACTTTTTTCACTGCTAGCCGCGAAGCGGCGAATTTTGTTGCTATTTTGAACCCCTGTGAGTGATTTTTGTTAACTTTTTTCAGTGATAGCCGCGAAGCGGCGATTTTTTGGGGGGGCTATTTTGAACCCCCGTAAGTGATTTTTGTTCACTTTTTTCACTGCTAGCCGCGAAGCGGCGAATTCTGTTGCTATTTTGAACCCCCGTAAGTGATTTTTGTTAACTTTTTTCAGTGATAGCCGCGAAGCGGCGATTTTCTTGTTGCTATTTTGAACGCCCCTAAGTGATTTTTGTTAACTTTTTTCAGTGATAGCCGCGAAGCGGCGATTTTCTTTTTGCTATTTTGAACCCCCGTAAGTGATTTTGTTTAACTTTTTTCATTGATAGCCGCGAAGCTGCGATTTTTGTGTGGCTATTTTGGACCCCCGTAAGTGATTTTTGTTCACTTTTTTCACTGCTAGCCGCGAAGCGGCGAATTTTGTTGCTATTTTGAACCCCCGTAAGTGATTTTTGCTAACTTTTTACACTGATAACCACAAAGCGGCGATTTTTTGGCTATTTTGGACCCCCGTAAGTGATTTTTTTTCACTTTTTTCACTGCTAGCCACAAAGCGGCAAATTGTTTTGCTATTTCACTTTTTTCACTGATACATTTTCACTTGGCAGCCCAAGGGGGGGGGGGGGGGGGTTAAACCCCATCCCCCCCCCCCCCCCCCCCGTAGATCCGCCACTGAAATGTCAA
>JBAMJV010009932.1:0-17179 GCA_037951105.1 Echinarachnius parma | reverse complement strand
GGTGACCATTTGCGAACTTGCGCATATTATTTTATAGCAGAGATGCGTAAACGTATTCCTACGTCATAATTAGACACGCGCAAATCATTCCGCGCGTATGAATTGTGCGCACTTATGCGCTGGATTGAATATTCAGCTCCATGGAGGGGGTAATATCGTGACTTATCGTCTGATATTGACTCGCAAATACACATTTGTTGAGCTGCATAATATAGTTAATACACGTTACGATGGTAATAATCTAATATCATAACAATAATGACCGCTATGAAAGACAATTTAGACAAACCCGAGACGGAAACAAAATACGTAATTTATTGAATTTCAAAACTTGCCTGTATGTGTAATAATATGTAATATTGTCCAGTTGGGGGTTGGGGGTTGGGAGTTGGGCTTGGAGAGTTGGAGTTAACTTTAGAGTTGGACCGTTTTTTACGTTTATTTTATTTTCAATTAATAGAACTTGAGACTTGTGAAGTTGAACTTGGAGTAGGGAGTTCGGTGACTTTTGGATTTGTTGAAGGAACCTCAACAAACTTAATATCATTGGAAAGCTTGTAAAGTGAGAAAAAAATGGTGCTTAAATCAGCTTATTAGCTTCAATATTAGTGGAGATATTCAAATTTTAGAGTAGAAGGTACAAAGTTTGGTTCTGCCAGTTTCAGGCGATGGACGGTAACTATGCTCTGCGCGTGCCCCAGCGCTATAAATAGAAAACGCATGCCTCAACATGGCTAAAAATATCAAAATCAGTACGTGGGCAATTTGTTTACTTGGATGATCGCAGCTTAGCGCTATTACTACTCCCATAGTAATGTATTTCAATGTGTAGAGAAATCAACACTTTCATAAAATACTACTTTTCCATACCTTTTTCAGATTCCTTCCTCCAGTTTTAAACGATTTTTCGTCGAATTTTGTGCCGAAAATCGATGCAAAAATGTCAGCAAAACAATCCTTCAAAAAAATCAATTTGCAAGGTGAAAATTCCAAAAATTCCGGCGAATTTGGTGTCATTCGAAAGATCAGATTCTGCTCTACATGACAATGGCCTCAATTTCAACGTAGAGGGAGTTTACGAACCCCTACTCTTGGCATGGAAGTTGGGAAAATGTATGCACTGTGGTAGCAAAATGAAGTTTCAAGTGCAGTCGCTACCGCGACTACCGCGAAGTCTCCTAACTCACTGCGCATTTCAGATTGTTTTTTCGGGTGTTAAAACATCGATTTAGGAACAACTAATGCTATATTCAGTTCAAGGAAGGATTAAGCTTCAAGAGGATACCAATTTCATGGTAAAATATTGAAAAATATGAATTCTACCCTAGGTTTTTTGTAGCAAAGTTTTGCGTGTTAGCAGATACAAATGCGTGATTGCGGTATTCGGTCGTTCTCCCTACTTGGAGTTGAATCATGATTAATTTGATTTTGATTGAATGACATTATTTAATTATCATATTCATGCATCAATAGATAAACTGACGTATCCAAAACCCAAAGGCACAATGACCAATGTCAAAGCCTCAATCACCCGCATCGCTGCCCACCCCCCCCCCCCCCCCCCCCACCCCCCAACAAAAAAACAACACCAACACCAACAAACAACAATTGTTTTCAAGACACAAAAATCAGTACGTGGGACTGTTCATAATAACTTTTGCTAGGTAACCGAACAACTCGATGGTTATACATTCAATCATTGTTATATTATGTAATCTAAATTTCATATGCACAGTTGAGGGGTATAATTATGTATGCAATGTACTGATTAATTAACAAAATACGTCATGAATGATGAACTTACTCCAGCAAAGAAATTCCTCAATCTCTGAATAAATTTCGTCGCGGTCGCCATTTTGTTTTTTTGCCCTCGTTCTGTTAAATGCTTATATAAACTAATCAAAAATGAAATTAAAAACAAAACAAATCATCAATGACAGTCTAACAAATTTCTACAAAAAATTAAAAAGTATATTGTTGATATTTTGGATGATTCATTTTAACTCGTATGTAAAATTGACATTTTAATTTTACATTTTCGTGGAAAGATAGCGGTAATGTCCTTTTTCAGCGGACACGAGCTTTCCCAACAATCATGGACAAGCCAGTCAAACTTGCAAAGGTTAATTTATCCCTAATTTATATGATTTAATATCAAAAAATGTAATCCGATCATATTCTCATAAATACTCCATTCTTATAATCCATAAAAAGTCATTTTATTTGTACAATAAAGCAACGTCACTCGTTTATTTATCTCTCTTCATATTGTAAATGTAAGGTGTGTGTCTGTGTGTTGCGTGTTATGTATGTACGTTATGCATGCAAAATGCATGTGGTCTTCACGCTGAGCCGGCCAGAGACTTTGCCGGCCGAAAGTGACCCGTGTGTGACGGGCGAGCGAAGTGAAGGCGACGCCGAAGCTGTACTACTGTACTGTGCAATGAAGGGGAACAATTCCGAAATTGGCGTGGCAGTGACGATGTTAGAAATATAATGAAGTGTGACTGTCATAATGAGTATGAATTGAACGTGAGTCTTGAAGAATGAAGAGGCAAATTTTATTAATTCTTATTAATTTATGCAACTAATAATATATCTGTAATTTGTATACATGTGCGATTGTGACTGATGTCTGATCTGCTGATTGTGAATGTAATTTGAAAATTACAAATTATTTACAACAAAATTTCATTTTGAAATATGTTAAATGTTAATGACGATTAGACATGCACACATGACGTGATAGTGTCTGTGATGTAATTAGAAATGTTATATAAGTTTTAAACATTTAAATATGATTTATGATGTCTTGGTGACATATTCATCATGTTCATGATCAAAATAAAGGGATAATCGCCAAATCGCATGACATGCCGACTTCGGAGACCAATTGGCAAAGAACATGATGAAATAGAAATTAGACATTGATTATTTGAAGTTCAGCTTTAGTATGGTTAATGAAAACTGAGTTCTTATTCATGTTAATGGGCGGGCTTGAATTGACATTGAAATGTTACAAAAAATTTGTTAAAATGTTATCCTTTTTTATTTCACAATTTTTACATCATACATAGAATTTACATAGCATTTAATGTAGAAAGTCATTTTATGATTTTTACCAGTTATTCAAAAGTGCCAAAAATGTGCTGAGCAGCCATTTTGAAAGAAAAACAGAAGGGGCCTCCTTCCTCATTTTCAAAAAGGCAGAATGCTAAACGTGTTTGTTTTTGTTTTTTGGCCTTGGTAGTTGGTACTAAGTAACTTAGTCTTGGTTAAAACAGGTTCAAATGCTATCGTTCATATAAAGCTGACACAAGTTAACCCGTTGCTTACGGGAACCGAGTGGGCTATGTACAAAGTCTATGAGGATTTTAGAATTTTGAAGGGAACGCGTTAATATGGCTCAAATGTTGACACATGTATAACTTTGTTTGACTTTGCAAGCTCCAAGGCCTGGTTCACTGGATTAAATTAAAAAGACAAAATTGCTTTTTATTTTTTTTACTGTCTTGTCAAGTATACAAATCTCACTCTCTTTTATATAGATCATAACTGTGATGGTGGATGAGGCTTTGACATGGAGAAAACAGGAATATTTCTTTCTCATCTGTCATTGTCAGTTGTCTAAAATCTACAATTTTTGCTGGCCAAACTTTTAGGGTTCTTCAGCTCGAGCCTTGTACCCTACAAGACGAACGCATTGAGATTTTTGTTGTGGTAGCAATGTACAGGATCAGAGTGGGTTCACTCATTGTGATTTAGGAAGATTTTCCCTTTAACATTGGTAGGTTCATTTAGTAATTTCGTAAATAAAAAATTAGAAACGTTCCATCTTTCCAGATGACCAATGTGCTTAGCCGCACAGGGTTCAGGTCGGTTCATATGGAACGTCCTGATCCCTCATACACTATCCATCAGCATTATGAGGCATTATTTAGGAAGATGTTTAAAGATGTTCACTTCATTTAGTAAACTAATTGTTTGACCTTTATTTTCAGACCTCACTAAGGTTCTTAGCTGCGTATACTCCCAAGGTCGGTTTACTTGGATGCAAGTGAGCTTGATGACTCCCAACTGATTCATCATCTGCAATATGAAGCATGATTTTGGAAGATGTCCTCATTATTTGTATATTCACTTACGTTAGTTATCAAAAGTTTACCTTTGACTTTTATACTATCTTTTCAGGTCACCAAGGTGCTTGGCCGTACAGGCTCCCAGGGTCAGTGCACACAGGTGCGAGTGGAGTTCCTTGACGACTCCAACCGATCCATCATCCGCAATGTGAAGGGGCCGGTCCGCGAGGGAGACATCCTCACGCTACTAGAGTCTGAGAGAGAGGCTAGGAGATTAAGATAGGATGCAGACGACACACCCATTTTGCTGGACCTGAGACTACAAGTAGGTAAACACCACCCCCCCCCCCCCCAAAAAACAAAACAAAACAAAACAACATCAACAAACAATTTAACAAAAATAATAAATAAATTTATTATTTCAAACAATAAATAAACAATTGTTTTGCGACTGTTTATTGCTCATTGGCCTCGGGCCATCAACAATGAGCTACAATGTACATAGATCGACAAATCTATCGCTTTCATGGCCTTTTTGACATTATTATTGTTATTTTCACTGTCGGCATTCTAGCGATAGACGCGACCGATACGCGGTGCCTTAAGAGGCAAGAACACCGTAAGTCCGCAGTAAAAGTTACTTACGGAATAACATTTTTGTTGGGACATAAAACACCACATTCTCACACTTTGAGCGACATTTGTAGCCCTATCAATACATTTAGGGCTGATATAATACTTTAACTCACCGATATCGTGTGTCGCTATACATGTCATTCTATAATTACGGCGAATTGTGAGATTTTCCACAATTTTCCATGCCTCTTCTTCGGTCTTTCGCGGTACTTTTTGTTCAAACTGCAAACAAAAAAAATATAACGTGCATCCGTATGCGCGAACACTTTTTCAGAAACTTAGGCAGCTAGGTACGGTACAGCGCGCGCGCCGCAAAGCTGCTATAACTTGGCGCGCCCAAGTTCTGTATAGCAGCTTTGCGGCGCGCGCGCTGTACCGTACCTAGCTGCCTAAGTTTCTGAAAAAGTGTTCGCGCATACGGATGCACGTTATATTTTTTTTTTTTGCAGTTTGAACAAAAAGTACCGCGAAAGACCGAAGAAGAGGCATGGAAAATTGTGGAAAATCTCACAATTCGCCGTAATTATAGAATGACATGTATAGCGACACACGATATCGGTGAGTTAAAGTATTATATCAGCCCTTAATGTATTGATAGGGCTACAAATGTCGCTCAAAGTGTGAGAATGTGGTGTTTTATGTCCCAACAAAAATGTTATTCCGTAAGTAACTTTTACTGCGGACTTACGGTGTTCTTGCCTCTTAAGGCACCGCGTATCGGTCGCGTCTATCGCTAGAATGCCGACAGTGAAAATAACAATAATAATGTCAAAAAGGCCATGAAAGCGATAGATTTGTCGATCTACAATGTACAGGGCCATCAACATTTTATTGATGCAGAGACAAAAATACCAAATTCGATATTTGGGTGGCCTTTTCATTTCAGCTAGCCTAAATGAAATACATTTCTTGCCTAATCAGGTCACTAGAGGAAAAAACAAAATCTAGTTCTGATAAGGAAAGATAAAAGTGATGTTTTTTAGTTGAGAATAATACTGTAGGTTTTCTTTTACTTTCTTTTTTTATTCTGATTGATGATGTTGATTATGAAGAAAGTACAGTGGAACCTAGAAATAACAAGAAGCTTGAGACCTAGAAAATGACTGTATTATACATGTACCGTAGTAAGAAAATACTGCTGACTAAATATCGCCAATGAGATAAAATATAAAAATTCTTTAGTCTCCATTGTAGTAACTGTCATTTGCCCTGACAAAGATCCTGCTAGGATTGAAAGCTAGGCTTTATTACGACTCTCATATCATGTACCGTATTACGTTAGGGTAAGATACAATTTTATAAAGAGCTTGAACCAGCAAAATCACCAAATATAAGAGTTTTGTACTATAAAAGTTCTTTATAATAAAGTTCTGCTGCATAATATGGTATCAAATTAATAAAACAAACAATAATAGGAAACCATACAAATAATTAATTACTGTTTATCTCCTTTGTCTTTCTCTTTTCAGCTTATCACATCCCAACAAATACATTCACAACTGGAGATGGAACCCCCAGCTACCAGCCTATTCAGGATACATACATATGAAGATGACACCTACCTGAAGAACTACCTGACGGACAATGAAGAAATTCTCACGGAAACACGCTGAAATCTGCAATCATGTCTGATTTCCACACAATAAAATATCAGGATCAGTAAAATTGCTCTGAAGTTTCTGTTTGCATTTGTCATATTGTCGTAGAGAGAACAACACTTTGTTCTGTGAAGACGAATGTTGTCCATTGGAACCTCGTTATAACAAGTCTTGGTACCTAGCAGTAAAATTACCTTGTTACAAGAGGGTTATACGTATATCAGAACTCTTTGTTACAGTGGAACCTCTTTATAAAGACCTGATATATAGCATAACCCTCTTATGTTGAGGCAATTTTGCCGGTCCCAGCTCTTAGAATTCTTTTCTGTGTTTTTTTACCATTAAAAGTGATCCATTGATTTGTTTTAATTCAACCAAAATCACTTGGAGCGTTCACACTTCTCTTGTACTCAGTTGCTTATGGTAACAGAAGAAAGAAAAGGGTTTTGATTTTTCAATTGTCTCCTCAATTATGGAGATATCTAAGATTAGATTAGAAAGCGTCTATAGATGCTTTCGATCGTATTTGGATACTTCACGCAAACAATCGAGATAAAAATCAGACATTGATTTTCTCTGTTTTCACTAGGTAAACTTTATTCTTTTTGTATGAAATTCTCACATATCATTCTGAAGAATACTACAATGAAATTGGTATTTGATTGAAGTCTCAAACATTACTTTCGGGGAAAAATATAAAGTTAATAGATCACTTTAATATAACAAGGTAATCCCATGGTCCCAAGAAACTTGTTGCAATGAGGTTCCACTGTAGAAGTGTTTGGATGTTGTTGATGTATGTGTGGACACAGGTATTATGCAAGTCTGTAAGATACGAATTCAAGTTTTCTTAACTTTGTTTTGACTTCACGAAACATGTTAAGCCCAGCGCACACAGAGGCCAGAACTGACTCGATCCGATCCGACTGGTTTCCATTCGGATCGGCTCAAGTGTGCAGTGCCTCGCGACTCGCATTTTGCCAGACCTGGCCCGACCGTAGCCTGACTGAAAACCAGTCGGATCTGGTGGAGTCGGCTCTGTCTGCGCCGGGCTTTAGATAAATGCTTAGAAAGCTACTAACATCACTGAGAAGACATGAATAACAATTTTAAGTCAACCTGCCATGAATCAAATCAATTGGAACTGCAGATATTGCATTGAATAAAGGCAAATTTTGGCTAATACATGTATGCGGGTTTGAAAAAACGCAAGAAAATAAAGAAAGCAATAAGAGTGCTGAAGTGTGACATCAAGGCCTTGCATTGCTGTGTCGGGCAAGCCAGACATTTTGTACACAGCATTTGCCATAAGGACAATCGTCCGGCTCCTAACCCAAAACCAAAATCCTGAATCAAAGGACAAGTTGTTAAGAACCATCACTATTTTAACCCGTTTAGGACTGGACTTGATAATGCACGGGCTAGGAGCTATGGAAAATCCATCAGTCTTGAATAGGGTTAAGCAATAGAATGTGACTTCACTACAGTACCTTCACAGAGATGCCAACCGTTCCGTTTTTGCCGTATTTGTTACGTTTTTTCACGCAAAATACGGCAGTACGTTTTCCCCTAATAAAATACGTTTTCTTTAAAAAAAAAAAAAAAGATTTTTTTTTTTTTTTTTTTTTTTTTTTTTTTTCTCTTCTGGTACTCCCTATAGAAACGATCGGAAAACGGCAACAAAATTTACGTTGAACCCTGATTAAAGGGAAAGTTGAGTTTTGGTAGAGAGGGCGCTAGACTACTTAATTGGTTTGTGAGGTAATGAAAAACTGAGTGTAAAATTTGAAAGAGCATAATATTTAAACAATAATATCATCTTTGTTTGATCAAAATCGGTTCAGAAACGGCTGAAATATCCATAAATATAACAATTTGTAATAAACCCGGGGACCCGGGTTTATTAGAGAATTTTGAACCAGCCGTTAAAAAATCAAAAAAATGCTTCCTCTTTTCAAAAAGTTACAAAATAGGTATTTAAATAGTTGTTGGTTATTTCTCTATCTAATCACTATTTCAACAAAGCATCACATGCACAATATTTTATTCAAAATGGTTGAAACCGATGAGTGTTTAGAGAGCGCCCTCTTACGTTTTAACGGCTCTTTTTGAATGATAACATGATCTTTACTACGTCATTTGTAATTTTGTGTTCCTTTCTAGTTATAACTATTAGTTTGTAATGTAATGATGCAGGTTTTGGTTACTAAAATTCAGTTTCACTGAAACTGTACTCTCCTTACCAGAACTCAACTATCCCTTTAACTATTACTCCAGATACATATTTTAAATATAACACAAATAAACCGAACAAACTTATAAAAATGCTGGTGTGATCGACTGAACCAACTTTTATATTAACGTGTGAGTAAAGGGTATTTTTGCTGCGCGAATTTGCTTCGCGAAAAAATATGTTTTTTTGCCTCTAAAGGTTGGCAGCTCTAAAAATACTTTTTTTGGGTTCAAAATACTGTTTTTTACTTCTCAGAATACTTTTTTTGGTTTGTGAAGGTTGGCATCTCTGCCTTCAACCTTGCTGATACAGTATTAACCATTCTTTGACTTTTAAGTTTACAACACAGGATTTTAAAATGCATCTTATCACAGATACTGTACGTAAGCTTTTACTGTGTGACTGGTTGCAGGTGTGGTTTGGATGGACGATGGAATAGAGAGTTTGATCTTATTGTATGTCATTTTTTTGACAATTTTGGATTAATGGATACTTTTTGACCTAATCCCTGTTGCAGAAAGAGTTGTAATTAATTTGCAAGTCAGATTATGTGACTAAATGCACAAATCTGATTGGTTCAAATGTGCATATTTTCTGACTTGAAATTAATTGCAACTGTACAATCGATTGCATCTCTTTCTGCAACAGGGCTAATGTAATATTTATTTTTAAAAAATTGCCCCCCTCCATAACCATCTACATGCACAGTACACTCTAAAGAGAGTGACTGCTCTTAAATGGGGCAACTTTCATTAAAGTGATCCATTAACTTTTTTTTTCCCCCCCGAAAGTGATATTTGAGACTTCCAATTATAAACCAATATCGTTGGAAGATTCTTGAGAATATTTTCATAGAAAAAGAATAATGAATGTTAAAGAATAAATTGATGCCTGATTTTATCCCGGTTGTAAGCATGAAGTATAATTGGATACTACGGAGGATTTAGAATCCCAATTTGGATACTCCTGACTATGATCAAAAACGTCTACAGATGCTTTCAAATTCATCTCCATGATTAGGGAGACATAAGAAAAATCAAAACCCATATCATTCTTATGTTACCAAGCAATTTGGGTTGAATTTTACAAAGAAAATGGATCATCTTTGATATGACTTTTCCTTAATTTGGGGTCAAAGCAACACTTTTTGTGGTGGTATGTTTCATTGTGGAAGGGTCAGTTAGCTGGATTACTTACAAAAAGTATAACATCACACACACACACACACCGATGCACAAACATACATTTACCTATCAAACAGAAACTTGTAACATACTACATGTACTTCTATAGAGAAACAATTATATTTACAGTGGAACCAGGCTATGAAGAGCTCTGATATAACAACAGACCAGTTCAAACCCTCTTTTCTTATCCGAGCTCATTTTCTTTTCTTTTTTACCCTGATATAAAGAAAAAAAAGGAAAAACGTTTTTATTGTCCCAATCTCCTTGTTAATCAAATACATGTACATAACGTTACCAGGTTCCACTGTACAGCATAGTGTGCAGTAGGCCTACTTACAAAAGCATGGCATAAGACATGTAACATTGGATATATTTCAATATTGAAGATGTTTATTTTCATATTTGATGAACTTTATATGAATAAAATATGTTTACGTAAATATATCTTCATAATTTCCATATATGAAACTATATGGTATATTCAGCACAATTTAGAATAATTGATACATACAGCATATATGTAGGAGTGATAAAGTAGTACTAAAAATCGAAGAACAAAACTAAAACGATAAATGAAAACTCAAAATACACAATTATAAAGATAAAATCAGTTATATGCACATCACATGGAAGACAAATCAACTTTGTAAAAAGGCACACTTCATTTGCATTAATCAATGATTATTTTTTTGTTAGTAACTATATATATATTGCTTTCAAGTTGACGTATCTCTGAAAAAAATTAATAGACATGTACGTTGTAGGTTGGCATATCCAATACATGTATATAATGCTGCTGTCCTAAAAATCTTAAACCGTGGAACATCCTTTGACCTTCTAAAGATGACCTTGGAACCATTCAAATTGCCTTGTTAATATCAGGTTTCTTATATCTGGGTTAAAAAATGAAAGAATATAACAAGATTAGAATGGCAGAATTACCTCCTTGAGCAAAGGTCTTGTAATATATGTGCTCTCTATATGATGAGGATCCACTGTATTGTATCTTATGAGGATACATGGTCATTTAAATTCTTATTTAACTAAACACAACAAAAAAGTAAGTCCCCCCCTAATCAAAATAGCGTAACTTTTTAACGAAAAGGTTTTGAGCAAAATAACTTAGCAGGATTGTTCCTACACTTATTGACTAACTTATCTGTGAAAATGAGATTGATACGTCAAGTCATGCATGAGTGAGCACGCATTAAATGCAAAATTGTCACTTTTCAAAAGTCACAAGTGTCATGTGACTTTTGAAAAGTGACAATTTTGCCTTAAATGTGTGCTCACTCATGCATGACATGGCGGATCAAACTCATTTTCACAGATAAGTTAGTCAATAAGTGTAGAAACAATCCTGCCAAGTTATTTTGCTCAAAACCTTTTTGTTAAAAAGTTATATTGTTTTGATTAAGGGGGGACTTTTTGTTGTTGTTGTGTTAATAACAATACATATGATTGTAAATATCTAAGCTACGTGGACGTGTTGCCAGAGTTTACATATATAATTAATTAATTAACACATGTATTACATAACCTCAAGCCTCAAGAGTAAAATAAATAAATAGAAAGCCAATGATGAAGATACAAATAAGAGAAAACTAAATATTTTGAAAACATGCTGCAGAGTATTATCATTATTATTATTTTGTTGTTGTTTAACATTTTAACCATATGACTGAGCAACATGAAATATGCCCTTAGATAATGACACTGCAGAGAAATTAAGTACAGTATATTCTATTTGGTAATATAAATGGACAATGCAACTTTGATCAAATACGCATGTTTTCATAATATTTGAGATATTCACACCTAAAATTGTAACTAACCAATAGGGTCAGCAATTTATACAATTTTTTGCAAGATAACTTTCATTTCTTTATAGACTAGATAATTTTTCAGAAAATCTCAAATTACAGACATCATTCTTCAATCAACCTGTTCAAACTAACATGATTGCAGCAAATCAAATTAAGTTACATTGCCCCTTTAAATTGCGTTCACAGACCTCTAACAAATTCTGCACAAGTTACATGTACATGTATACCCTTTGTTATCTCTACATGAAGGATTGAAACTGCCGAGCAGCCAACTTGGCAAGGAATATCCTAGATGCCAACCCTCCCTGATTTTTCCAAATATGTCACACCACACAAATTTCAATGCCTCCCTGAATTGTTGAAAGATTATTCCCATTTTACTGTATGCAATCAATAATAATAGACCTCCCTGATTCATAAATGAATCATCCATGAAAGCTAAACGTAAAGGTTGGCATTTCTGCAAACCCCCATAATTGTTGTACTGTCAATGTATGTTGTTCTTTCATCACACATGAACCCTTGTGAGTAGGGCACACTGTGGGGTCAAATTGAATTGTAATGCTATGGGAGGGGGTATCATGGCAGATTCACAGAATCACCTTCACTAGCTAATACTCTATCCAAGTTTGATATTGAGATCAGTGGTCGTATTACATTGATATTTAACTGATGGCAATAGAGTACCAAAGTGTAAGCTTAGGTCACGTTATTCATTACCATGGGTAACCGTAATGGTTCTAAACAATGTCAGGCAAGCAAGGAATTGAGGATCTAGTGGTTGCTAAGAAGGCAATCTTCCAGCTCCAACCCACTACCAAAAGCCCAAATAAAAGGACAAGTTGTTAAACATTACAACATAATAATAAAATCATGTGACGTCATTATAAAGTATTCAATTGATGTGACATTCTTTTGTTATAACACAGCAATGGTTCTAAACAACTTGTCCTCTCAGTCAGGCATTTGTAGTAAGTTAAAGCAAGACGATTGCCTTCTTAGCACCAATAAGTCAAGACACTTCTGGCTTGCCTGACATTGTTTAAAAACAGTATAAATTACCCATCAGAATAGTTTTGACATCACAATTTGATACTCTACAGCAATGGCAATGCTAGAAATTAACCCTTTTTTGCCTTGTGGTCTAGTCGGGCAAGTAAATCAAGATTTGTTTCAAATTCTAGTGGCCTAAAACCTGAATTTGGTCACCCCAAACAAATTAAGTATCTGATTGCCCATTCAGGCCAGAGGAATATAGCAATGCTCGAAATTAGCATAGGCCCGCTGGCCCGGGGCCACTAAAAATTAATTCTGGGCCACCAAATTTCATTGATCCTAAATTCTACTGGCCTGTTGGGGCAACAAAATTTAACAGAATTTGTTATGATTTTCTTTTTCGGGGCCACCAAATTTAGGTTTTGGGCCACTCATAGTTGAACAATCTTGTTTTTACATGCCCGACTGGGCCACAAGGCAAAAAGGTTAATTTCTAGCATTGAATTTAGCATGAATGAAAGATTGGGCAATGGCAATGATCTCTCATCTCTCATGTAATGTCGATCAACAGTCCTTCCCCCGTCACATCTTCTAGCTTGGTGGGCAGCCACTCTGTAGAGAAAGACAAGAAACAAAAACAATTAGGCAGGGCTCGACACTCGCACTTGCCCGCTTGCCCAGGGCCAGTGAAATTGCACTTCGGGCCAGCGAAAATGTATAAAAGTCATATTTTGTGGGCCGATCAGGCAATCAGATTTTCAACCCGACACTGACAAAATTAGAAAAATCTTGTATTCTTCCATGTCATGCTTCATCTATACTGACAGGTTTGACCAGGAAAGAGTGATATTTTGAATAGTAAAAAGTTTACTCATGAAATACAATTTTCGGGCCAGTAATTTTTATTTGGGGCCACCAGAAAAGGGGAATAAATAATTTCACTGGCCCAACCAGGCCACTGACAAAAAAGGTTAGTGTGGAGCCCTGAATTAGGGTTGAATATGTCTGTCTACATTCGGCAGTCATAAACAAAAATACATAAACAACTTAAAGGGATCTAGCAACATTGTCCAAATCCACAAAACTTAATCAAAAATCTAGTGGTTCTCTCATACCATGTTGTATCTGTATTACTAATAGAAGCATGGAACAGGTTTTAGTTTTTCAAATTTCCCTTTCGTACAAAAGATATTTACAATTGAAGTGTTCAAATTTGTAACTCTATCCACTTGATAGTCATAACTGTGTAACAAACTCAGTGTAATGAGTTAGGGAATATCAATTTGCATTTTTGCTCATTACTCGGCCATATAACTTCCATTCAATGTGAAGTTTTCACACAATACCTATTACCTAATCACAAAACTACACATTTTACCAACCATTCACCACTTTCTGCACATGCCAACAACGTTACTAGATTCCTTTAAGTAATTAAACAAATATAAATTATTATATTCATACTATTATCGGATGTAGGATAATTGCATAAATAAAACACCACATCTAATTACAATTAAAATTAACAGTAACGATCTTCATATTTATATTATAATATACAATATCACTATATTACTTTAGAATTGAGAAATATGAACCCCCAGAAACTTACAAAAAAACAAAAAAAATGAAAATAAATTAATAAGGAAAACCAACTGAGCAATATGAAAATTATAACTTCACAAAATTAAGCGAAAGAAAAATGTTAAGAAGCAAATGTATTTTCCTTACACATGCGATGTCCAGAACATCTCAGCTTACTAGAATGCCAATTAACAGCGGTGCATGCAAGAGGGAGAAAAAAGAAATCAAACTAAAATAGAAATGAAACAAAAGGGAATGTATGAATGTATAAGTTAATAATGTACAGCACTTCGAGACGGTTATTACTTAAATTTGGCATAAATTTAAACATTATTATCATAATTCATTAAAAACTAGATGGATCTTATGCCTCCGCTATGACACGATTTTAATATCAAGCCCAAATTAACATGCACTGAATTAATTTGTTTCTATATTTTTCATATTACCTGTGACCTTGACCATATGACCCCAAACTTTGATGGCTACATTGGCTTCCTAAGAAACATTCAGGTATCAAGTTTAATTGAAATCTGACATTTAGTTCTTGAGATTCTGCCATTACTAGCTTTTTTGCATGTATAATGAGTCCTATGACATTGACCTCAACCTCATGACCCCAAAATTTTAGGGCTACATTGACTCTTTATGATACATTCAGGTATCAAGTCTGATAGAAATCTGACATTCAGTTCTTGAAATTTTGCCATTACAAGCCATGTTTGCATATACACTGTATATATATTGAGTCCTGTGACCTTGACCTTTGACCTCATGACCCACAAATCTACTCAGATCATTGCCACCCCCGATATGTACACTCCTACCAAGTTTGAAATTAATCCATCAACCGGTTTGTGAGAACGATGCATTATTACACATATATTGAGTCCTGTGACCTTGACCTTTGACCTCATGACCCCAAAATCTAACCAGATCATTGGCACCCCAAGATACATACATGAACCAAGTTTGGTGAGAATCCATCAATCGGATCTTGAGATAAAGTGATCACGAGCTATTTTTGCATATATAATGAGCCCTGTGACCTTTGACCTTTGACCCCCAAAATCGAATCAGATCATTGGCACCCCAAGATACATACATGAACCAAGTTTGGTGAGAATCTGTCAATTGGTTCTTGAGATAACGCGATCACGAACTATATTTGCATATATAATGAGCCCTGTGACCTTTGACCTTTGACCTAATGACCCCAAAATCTAATCAGATCATTGGCACCCCAAGATACATACATGAACCAAGATTGGTGAGAATCCGTCAATCGGTTCTTGAGATTACGAGATCACGAGAACGGGACGTACGGACGTAAGGGATGTACGTACGGACGGACGGACAACCCAAAAAACATAATGCCTCCGGCTACTTCGTTGCAGAGGCATAAAAAGGAACGCCAGCAAATGAGCAAGCTACAAGTCGAGAGCCTACAAACTGAATTATGATACTTTATCTGCACAGAAAATAATTAATTCAATGAGCCTGAAATTGTTAAATGAACGGGGCCTGAATTAGTTCTCTTGCTTGAAAACTGGCATCAAATTTGTGGTGGTGTATAATAGCAATAAGGACTGAGACAATAAATCAATCAGTGGATATCATACATGATGATTCTGAATCATCGTTGGACTCTATTAAATTCATTTTTTATATCAGTACTAGAAGATCATTCATTACGTGAATGCTGACTATATATCTTGGCAAATGTTAAACAACCAGATTGCATGTCGAGTTGTTATACGGCTGATATTAGCCCTTTTTAATAATCTTCTTTTCTATAGAGAATAGCTTATCCAGTGGCCTAGCAACAGGGGGGGGGGGGGGGGGGGGGGGGCTGTGTGAGGCATGAGGGCCCCTGTCCCCAATAATTTGCCAAAAATAATAAGAAAAAATAAGGGGAAAATCTTGCAAAAATAGAGAAATTCATAATAATTTCGACCAAGCGACACCACTAAGCTTATCAACTATTTGATATCAGTGGGCATACCTGATGACTCGGTCTCCAAAGTGCTGGGTAGTGATTGTTTCTTGACGGCAGGGGGGTGAGGCGGTCTCCTCGGTGCGGGTCTCCTTGGTGGAGGCTTTGGAGAAGCACTACGATGTACCTGCTGCAAACACACACACACACAAGAGAAAGGATAAATACTTCACTCTGGTGGAATCATTATGCGTTAAAAAATGTTCTGCTTGTATGAATTGATTGCATATTGTGAATGATGCATATTTCACACTTATGAACGATATCAACAAAATAGTGGATGAAGTAATAAAACACTGGATAACCATTCTCCATTCTTTATGTCTTTCTTAATCGAACATAATTTACGTGACTACAAAAATGTTCTGAACTACCAATTTGAAATTGGATCTAACTCTGTACTTGATAAATAAAACAGCCTAGTAAAAACAATACTTGCTGGAATTCCATATATATAAACAATATTTGTGTATGTTACATATGATGGCTAATAGAACAATGCATGTAAAACATTTGTTTCCCCCCTTGCATTTGTTAGGTTTTTCCTTTTCTTAGAATTCAAATAGGCATAGCATGGTGTTGCTTATAGTAGTGGGGGGGGGGGGGGGGGGGGGGGGGTGGCATGCTCAAGAGTATATTTTATGTCTCCTTTTTACATTGCTCTTTTGTCAGTGACTTGCCACCCCCCCCCCCCCCCCCCCCCCCCCCCCAACCCCCTGCTACTTCTGAAAAACTCTGCATAACTTACAACATCTTTGACTCTGGCAAGTTCTCTCTCAAGTAGCAATACTGTCGATTTTAACCGCTCATAGCTGTACAAAATAAGTAAGGAAAAGAGAAAACTTTCAATGATGAAAAATAAATTTAAAAGGCAAGTACATTAAAATTACTGCAATATTAAAGGGCTATTCAGAGCTTTTAAATATTGTCATGAGCTCATAACCCTAATTAAGACTGATCCTGAAAATATTGGGCAGCAATGTGTAAAGAATGCAAGACTCAAAAGATATTGAATAGGTTGAACTGTGCATTTTTATATTAAAG
>JBAMJV010009931.1:0-64554 GCA_037951105.1 Echinarachnius parma | reverse complement strand
CAATTTTGTGCGACGCTTGTCAATGGGAATTCATGTGTTAAAACAGAATTGCATGATCATAACAGCAATCTTGATTGAAACGTTACGTTATTACGGTATTATATGGAGCAGTCAAAGCTTCAAAATGAGCAGAAAAACATCAAAGTCGAGGAATAAAATCACTGTTTGCTTATGGTTTTCTTGAGTTTGTATGAGGTATGCCATGTCGATTGTCGGATCCATAATATGCAGGCATATTGATCTAGGCTATGCTCTTGTGAAAGTTTGATCGTTTGAAGCTCCGAAAGTGGAGACAGTTATTGATTTTTGACATAATTGATCCATATGACGCCTCCGGTCCAATAACGAACCAGCAAACTATTTCAAACATGGAATAAAGGTACTTGTATGATAAAGAAGTATTAAAAATAACTTACCCACCGGCTGTGACCATTATTTAATGTCCCATAAATATATCACTTGCAATGTTTGAAGAATATATCCACCAAAATGGCATGGATTACTACAATAGTAGATCACATTATATCCACAACATCTATACAAGTAAACAAAAGATGAACAAATCAAGCAGATAATATTCGGTAACAGCTTGATTTTTTTTCTTTTCCCTGTATGATTGCCATTCTCTATTGTTGCACTGTACACAGCCTTTTGGCGCGTAGATCTGTGATTTCATGTGCGCAAC
Source organism: Echinarachnius parma (assembly GCA_037951105.1). Lineage (NCBI taxonomy): Eukaryota > Metazoa > Echinodermata > Echinoidea > Clypeasteroida > Echinarachniidae > Echinarachnius > Echinarachnius parma. The sequence continues at coordinate 63,869 of JBAMJV010009931.1, read as the reverse complement.
GACTCTTAATGCGCCTGAATTGAAGCGCACTGCGCACAGTTCGCTTTGATAATGCGCTTATATCATCTTAAATTATAACTTTCAGGGGAAGGGGGTTGCATTTCTATTTTGGAGCGTTTAATGTCGTTTCACCGCCATATTAAATACCCGTTTCCCACTAATTCCAGCGTTAAGCTATGCTTAAGTGTCCTAATGATTTTCCTAAGTTTAAGCAAATTACTTAGTCACAATGAGGGATTTGAATAGCAACCTTGCTTAAGTAAAGTACTTAGGTAATTTACTAAGACAAAATCATACTTTACTTAGTAAAATACTTAGCCGATGAATTGAATCTCAATTTTGGCTAAGTAATTTACTTAAGCCAAATACTAAGTAAATTGCTTAAATTGTGTACTTAAGTACGGAATTGAATACGGGCCCAGGTTCCTAACGGCCACAGACCCCCCACAGACTCACAATACTCATGGATGAGTGACCAATAAACAATTAAAATGTAAAATCTGCTTGACTTGATGATATCCTATATGAGCAAATGGAACACCTAGTCCAGGCGACCCCAACTTGCTCCTGAACATGCTCAATGCATGCATGAGCACCAACAACATCCCGAAGCTCTGGAGGAACGCCAAAGTTACCTACTTGTTGAAGCCTGGTAAAGACACAGTCAGTCCAAATGCTGTGCCATACGAGCGGTTTATCTTCGAAAACATCGCCCCATTCGTGGATGAACCCATCCCGGAACTATCAAGGTTAGGTCAGGAAAGGCAATTAGGCTATTCCTAAACTCATTGACGGCCATGATCATCAACAGGATACATAAGCTATTCACCGGAGTTGCTTTCTTTGACCCTTTATGCTGCCTACGACACCTTGAACCGCCATGATCCCCACCAGGACTGTCGTGTTTGCTGTACAATCAGATATTATTATTTTTATTTTGGGGGTTTGGGGGGGGGGGGGGGGTCCTCAACGGTATAACCGCAGCAGATAGATGACGCATTACGCATGAGGCAGCCTCATTTTAGATATTGTTCCTGCCTCATGTATTTCTGTTTGCTGGTAATATATAGTCTTCAGTGCTTAAATGTAGAATGGCTGATGTGGGTCAACTTCAATATTGTTCTACAGCACCTTTATATCCATATTGTATTGGTTATCAGCTTTGTTCTTTGACTGAGGAACACACCAATTGCTTGTCAGGACCAGCTCTACGATGAATGCTTATTTTAGCAATGAACATTGTTTTCCAAAGCATTATACCTCCACCTCAAAGACTCCATCAGAGACGCCGGTGACAATCAAAGTTTAATCAGCATATGGAAACACATGTTTCAGATAGTATCAGGAGGGTTTTTAGGAGGTGGGGCTTAGCAACATGAAGACAAATAAATGATAAAATGTTTAAAAATATACAAAACATATTTGGGTCAAACCGTTTACAAATATTGAATGTGTACACTAATACATATGAACAGAGGTCAACATGCATTCGGGTTGCAGGGCCCCTTTAACATTTGACCCTGTTTGTAAATGTATGGTGCCGTGATAACCATTATATTTGTACCATAAGGAGCACATTTTCTTTTGATTCTTCGCTGTTCGCCTATTAAAGGGACTTAATAACTTTATCCAAATCCTCAAAATCCAATTGGAATTCTAGCGGTTCCCTCATACCTTGTTTTATTCGTATTAACAATGCAATCATGGGACAGGTTTCGGTTTTTCAAATTTCCATTCCGTTCAAAAGATATTTACGATTGAAGTGTTCGGATATGAAATTATCTACGGGACCTTTTCAGCCGTGTACAAAGTAAGTGCAATGAGTAAGTGAATATCACTTTGCATTTTCGCTTATTTCTCGGCCAACAATTAACTTGAAATGTTCACACATTACTTTCTGGACATAACAGGATTACACCAATACACATTTTAGTAACCACACATCACTTTTTGCACTTGTTAACAAAGTTACTAGATCACTTTAAGTGAACACGTCGTGAATTCAGGTGGGGTATACATTTTCATGAAAATCATTATTAAGAATGTAATTGACCGATGTTAATGTTGAAAAAAAAATAGTTTGAAGGGAAAATGGCGCTAAAGCATAACTATATAATATTGTTTCCATAGATATGCAGTATTTGTATGTTTCAAGTTTCGAGTTTCAAGTTTTGTTTTCTGTTTTCACAAAATACATTTACAATACACAATAATGTCATATTGTATACTCAATACAAAAGAACATTTATTCAAGTATCCATGTTGAAAATAATGAAAATGTCTAGCGTGCCTATAATATTATTCTTAATAAATCCAGGTATTGATAGGCTATGACGTCCAGGCCCACGAAGTTCACTTCTCGGAATCCATGGAACTATCGTCGTACAGCACGATGACATGCCCCAACCCTTTACCTCTCTCAGAACTGATCAAGTTTGGTGTGCCTCAGGTATGACTCTTAACAGTTAAAGGGATAGTACAGTTTTGGTTAAGAGGGCACTTCAAGAAATAATTAATTGTTGAGGTAATGTAAAACTAAATGTAATATTCGGAAGAACACGTGATTTTTAAAGATAAAACAAACTTTATTTGATCAATATTGGTTTAGAAACAGCTGAAATATCAATATGTATATCTGATCGCAATACATGTGTGGTCCACATTTATTCGATAATTTAGGGATGTCTATTATAGTATTCGAAAATATACCAGAGAGGTCTTTAAATAGTTATTGGTGATCTCTTTATTAAATCACTTTAACAAAGCATCAATCGTGTTTTACGGCTACTTTTTAAATGTTAACAACCTTCTAAGAGCATGATAGGGATATAACGACTAGTTTGTGATGACAAGGTGCAAGTTATGTTTACTAAAAATCAGTTTGACCAGAGCTGTTCTATCCCTTGAATAAAGGAAGCTCGGATTCGTAAATCCATTATTTGTTCCCCAATAACTTACATTTCTGACACAGCATATTTGTATAGATTCTACACACGTCACAGACGTATTGATGAAATTAATTCCAATTGTTATTTTCCATCTATATCTTGTCCAGCGCGCTCGCCTGGTAAGTCGCGAGATCGATCCCAGAAAAGGAAAAGACAAGACCAAGCATAAGATCGTGCAGTTCAACCGGTACTGCACCGAGCATCAAGTCATCGCCGTGCGATCGAAGAGCGACATGATCATATCCATACCCGTCGACGCCAGGCTCGAGTTCGACGTGGTGACCGATGCCACCTTCTTGGACATCGCGCCGCTGCTGCCCACCATCTTCAGTCGGACCAACTTCTCGTGGTGTCTCAACGACGTGCTGCGGACTAACTTGCCGTTCACTTTCTCCGCCGTGCCGCAGCCCCTTTCCGCCGTCCTGGAGGAGTGGTCGCAGAGTTACGAAGGTAATTAGCCCAGTGCCGGGTTGAATACCGAGTGCCATGATCACAGTCTCCAAGAGTCACCTTAATTAGAGGGCCAAAGTTAAATGGCTTTCTGGTGATTAATACAAAATAAATGCATAATTTCAGCAGCTTTTTACATTTAAATATATAATTATCATCTTTATTAAGTTCAAAAGAATAACGCAAAATGTGAAACGATTGGAAGGCAAATGTTTCACCCTTTTCAGATTAGGGTGTGCACTGAACAATAGAGCCACTTCTGAAGAATTATAAGTATACAACGCCACGGCATGGTTTATTACTCTATTACCATTACAGCATTGCAAGCACCTGGCACTGTATAGGGGTAGCTTGTTGGTTGGTATAAAGCAGCTGACAGTATACACATATATAGTAAGTTTCTATCATAATAAAACAAAATATTTAACAGGGCAGGAATGGGTAGCCGACAAGGCGAGTTCAAAGCTCGACACGTTCAGGAACGTACTGTCAGAGAAGCAGCAGGAAATCATCAAGCTGAACAAGCGTCTCGCACTGTGGACCTCTCCGAAGCCTGTCGTGCAACCCAGGGAAGCCACCGTAAGAGCGGGACACACCCCTCCACCGTTGCCTCCCAGACAGCCCGACTTTAGAAGGATGAGCCTACCACCTGGAAAGACGAATGGCAAGTCTTGGACCAAAAACCACAGCGAGACTGTGTATGAGTGAGTAGACCTCTCGTTCAATATACCGATACAATCATTATGTTGGTTAGTGGTGACTGGTGAGGATGAATAATGATAGTGGTGATGATGATGACTGTGATGGTGGTGGTGGTGATGGTGGTGTTGCTGATTATGATATTGATGATGATGATGATGATGGTGGTGGTGGTGGTGGTGGTGGTGATGATGATGATAACGATAATGTCTGATTTGGTTGTTGTATTTTGTTTCTCGATTGCTTAATTATTTTGTTCCCTCTTTGTGTTAGTTTGTTTGTTTGTTTATTTGTTTGTTTGTTTGTTTAACCCATTTAGATTCGACGAGCTGGTCACGGAGAAAGATTCAAACCAGGCATTCGTAAAAGCACAGGAAACAATTCAGTCGCTCAAGAAAGAACTCCATGAAAAGAACGAGGTGACTGAAATAAAAAATATTATATATGAAATAAACGCTTTGTTTTGTGATATAAACAGCTTAGGCTGGTGTAAATGTGTAGTCGGGGGTATTGAGTCCATTTACATGTTTTGGCCCAGTTACGTATGTTTTTAGTAACTTTTACTGGAAGCAATTCAAATTGAAATGTACAAGTTTTGGTAAATTTTGTTAAGAGTACGTTTGTAAAGTATTATTCGAATCGGTTATGAATTATCATTTAATTGCTTTATTATTACTCGAGGGGTCCACAATCTACAAGCATTGCTTTTCAGTGGATCCCTCCATTTCCAATTACATTATATATTCTGTATGATTCTTATTTTCATTGCACATCTACTTAATTTTATATAATGTATCATTTGTTTTGTTTTGTACAATGCTATGTATATTGATTTTGTTGGAAATGAAATAAAATAAACTTAAACTTAAACTAAACGTCGCAAAATGATCGATTCTTATTATAAGATCGCCAGTCACTGGCAGACTGGGCAAACGGCGTAAAAAGGACCAATCATTTCATTTTTGTTTCGTTTCATTTCGTTTCATTTATTAATTTATTTGAAAATTAAAACAATACAATGTAGGCTATATACAAATATAAAAGTGATCAGGAAATACACCGTAAACGCCATGGCTTGTCAAAATGGGCATTCCCCTAAAATTGTTACATGTATAAAACACATTAAAATAATTACACTACGGCGATCAAATTTACAATTTAGTCCTAATATAATCCTATCACTAGCTCTAATCCCAAACCCAACGCAACCCTACTACGTTTCATGAAGGTAACATTATAATTTTATAATTCTACCATAACATAATGATCAACTAGTGAACTGCGCCATATTTGAGCATTGTGTTGGAAATCTTGTGTGAACAACCGGGGATATCAAGTTTGAAACAGAATAGAGTTCCGTATAGACTAGCGTCGTTGCAGCGTATTTTTTTGACGATCAATTTATTTTCAATAAATCAGTTTTGTAATCAATATATAAATGAACCGGTTTCCTTTTTGTCTTCGAGTAAATGTGCTGATTTTAAGCCATATAGTTAACATCCAAGGACGAAATTCCAGTTGAAACCAATTGAAATTCTAATTGGTAGCCTACCCATTGGTTTCAATGGATACCCATTGAAACCAATGGGTACCCATTGGCATTGGTTTCATTTGGTACCCATTGATTTCAATTTGTCTAAATTGTTTCATTTTCCATGTATTCATGCTCTTCGATTACCAATTGATATCAATTGGTAATTTCCAATTGGTAATTCTTTGATTACCAATTGATTTCAATTGGTAATAGTCAATGGGAATTTCACCTTGGGATTGGTTAATACTTAAAACTAAAACTTCATTCCTGCGAATCAAGGCAGTATTATGAAAGATAAACACATGATAACTTATGACGATAAAGTTAACTTTATGTCGTTTGTTAACTTTGTAACAAATTATGATTCAATGCAATTTTACTTCCTTTCTTTGCTTTATTTTAAAGGAAATATTCAGTCTTCGAATGGAAAAGCGGAAAATCACAGATGCACAGGAGGTAAGCCGTAATTCAACTGCCACTTCGGCAGAAAATAATTTATATATTCACTTCAATCAAGTAAGTTTTCATTTCTAAAAGTATATAAACAATATACTATGTATTGTGCATTATTAATATATAGACATTGTACAAGAAGTTGACTGAGCAGAATGAAACGTATATAATCTTACAAAAAAGGTTTGTTGAAATGAAGATATCCACTAATTGAATGCAAAGTTTGTTAATTGTGAATCACGCAATCAACTATTACAATGAAAATCAGCATTAACCAAACATAACAAATAATACATTTATAATATTCTTTTTAATATAACCATATTGTATGAATGAAACGTTGAAATACTCTGTTGAAAATAGCAACAGTAAAAATAATTAGGAAATTTAAAAAAAGTGAGTAAGCCTACAGAGACTTAAAGGGATCAGGTAACTTTGTTGACATGTGCAAAAAGTTATGAATGGTTGATACAATGTATATTGTTGTTATATGATATGTCTACTGGATATTGTGTGAATATAAGTTAGAATGGACATTATATATGGCCAGGTAATGAGCAAAAATGCAACTTGACATTCACTATATAGCTCATTTCACTGACTTTGTACATGGTTACGACTATTCAGTGGATATTCTAACATCTGAAAACTTCCATTGTAAACATCGTTTTAACGGAAGGAAAATTTGAAAAAACTAAACCTGTCCTATGCTTCTATCATTAATACGAATACAACAAGATATGAGGGAACCGCTAGAATTCCAATTGGATTTTGAGGATTTGGACAATGTTACTAGAAACCTTTGAGCTAGTTCAGAGTAAATAATTAGATGATTATAACAATAAGTAAAATAATATGTTATTAAATGTGAAATGTGGTTATATCTCTGAACAACATAGGTGGTTGTCAAAGAGAGAGATGGTCTAAAGAAGTCGGTGGATGAGGCTCGGGAGGAGATCGTGTGTCTTCGGAACATGATAGACAACGTCCATGCCGCAGACCAACGGGAGCAGGCGGGAGGACATATCTACGACCACCCGTACTCGAACAAAGGCGTGCTCGAGACGATGCCTCTCAAAGGTAATTAAAAGAAATACAAAATAAATACATAAGAAATACAAAAGAAATACAAAAGAAATACAAAAGAAATACAAAAGAAATGCAAAAGAAATGCAAAAGAAATGCAAAAGAAATGCAAAAGAAATACATAAGAAATACATAAGAAATACATAAGTAATACATAAGTAATACATAAGAAATACAAAAATACTCTTTGAGACTTGGATGACACCCCTTATTCATGAATAGAAGGTTGAACAATTATATCTTCTAAATACCGTATTGAAAGCATCCACACACCGCAAAACAATCGGGGCAGCTAGAAGGAGGACGCATATATACGACCACTCGTACTCGAACAATGGCGTGCTCGAAAAGATGCCTCTCAAAGGTAATTAAAAGAAGAAAAAAAGGTTACACAATGACATAAGAAATAACAAAAAAATACTCATTGAGACTTGGATGATACCCCTTATTCATGTTATTTTCGAAGGTTGAACAATTGTATCTTCTGAACACGATTGAAACATCCACACACCGCAAAACAATTGGGGCAGGCTTGGTCGAAAAAATGACATTTAAAGGTACTTTAAAAGAAAAACAACAAATTAGCATGAGAAACAAAGAAAACTGTTATTTCTTTAATGATAACCTCTTGTTTTAGAGTTGAAATATTGTATTTTCGGAACATGATTGTCAAAAATCCATCTCTTTATTAGTTTAAATGTTTTCAATGGTTTTGGGCTGTAAAAAGAGGCGTAATACATATCATATGTTCTTGCTGTTTTTACTTCATCCAGACACCCTGGAGTACCTGAAGAAGATTGGACTCGAGAATTATTGTCCGATCTTCGAGAGGGAGCGCATCGACGGGTCCGTGATGGTTCATCTCGACGAGCAGATCATGATCGAAGACCTCGGGATGAGGAGGATCGACGCGCGGAAGCTGACCACGAAAATTGAGCCCAAGAAATAATCCTTGAAATTGAAATCCTCGTAACCAAGAACTCATCCCTGAAAATAATGTCCTCGTTACCAAGAATCCGCGAGAATCTACAGTGAGAAACTTTCCAATAACAGTGGAGATCACGAATTGTTTCCGTATGTCCTCGCATAAACCCAGGCAAAATTTGAAAGGGGTCCAGGGCCCCATTGCAGAACAATCGATTGTAAGTTACAATTAATTGTAAGTCAGAAAATTTGCGCATTTCGACCAATCAGATTTGCGCATTTATAACACAGGATCTGACTTACAATTATTAATTGTAACTTACAATCGATTGTATCTCTTTCTGCAACGCCCCAGGTCGTACATTCTCGTGCAACTCTGTTTGAACAATAAGTGCATTATACGCGCATGCGTACAAACTCACGCAGGATTTTCCAGAACATTCGCATGGAAAATAGTTCTTGACCCACATCCCGTATGTCCATCATTTACCGATCACTGGTGAAAGATACTCGAGCCACTAGGATACAATGAAATACGTACGCTATTCAACTCGCACTATGCCAGGCTGATTCATTCCAATAGACCGCTTCTGTAATGTATGCAAATAATATGCGTATGACGTCAGACTCCTCGTCGGCAAGCTTAATAAAAGTAACCATGTCATACGCATATTATTTGCATACATTACCGAAGCGGTCTATTTAGTTTGAACACATATGTTTTATCTGAAAAGCACAACATTCACTACTGCTTTCAATTTCGAAAAGTCTACCGGCTCTGAGGTAGAAGTGCGTCTATATATCATATCGAGTGTACTGATAAATATATGGTGCGCCAACATAGTGAAAATGCACATGTCTGTTATAACATCGTGACTGTGTATTTTACCCTTTTCGCGCCTCTTATATGTGAAGTTTGTTCATGCTATATTTGTACATAATGGTGTAAGTCCCCCGGATACAACTTTATAATATGATTTGATAATAAATATTATTATGAAGGAATAATTATGAAGTTATTGTAAGATGGTTACAGGGTGATGTTATGTCAGTGACATTAATGTAATTGAAATGCCGAGTAATCAAGCTACTTAAAGTATGTCTTGAAAATTTCTATTGCAAAAGTGACTCATACATTGTTCTAACTAATAAGTAAAATTCATGAAACGTTCTGGACCTTGCGGAAGACTGGTGAAGGTACAACAAAACAGAAATGTGGCGTAATATGTTGACTACTTAATCATGTTGATCACTTTATCATTATAAATACCGTTCATCGTGTTCATAGCATGTGATTCCATAGAGTGGTCAAGTGTGACGTCATCAAAAACCTATTTTTAGAATTTCCAAATTTGAACTTCATTTTCCGAAAGAGCATGTAAAATAATGTCCACATGTTGAAAATCAATTAAATATGTTAGGTATTGGCTGAGATATGCCCATTCGAATGAATTTATTTCAATAGGAAATCACTGTTATTTTGCTCTGGTTCATAACGAACCAGAGCAAAATAACAGTGATTTCCTATTTAAATATATTTATTCGGATGGCAATGTCTCAGCCAATACGTGTATATATTGGATTGATGTTCAACCTTTGGGCATTATTTTGTATGCTTTTTAGGAAAATGAAGTTCAAATTGAGAAATACTAAATTTAGATTTGTATGATGTCCAACTTCGGTACTCTATGGCAAGCCGACTACTCATCATTTCAATAACATAACTAAGGATATTGTTATGAATCAATCAGTTGAATCCTTTTTCTGTACAAATTAAATAATTGGCTCGATGAAACTCTATTCCTGCTCATGTACAAACAAGTAAATTCCATCGGTAACGGTTAAATATGTAGATATATTATTTTTATACTAATTTTGTATTAACATCTAATAAAAGATGCCTTCCTATAGTTTCATATTGGCAATTTGTTTTTTTTTCCTGGGAATAGTTGTAAAGACATGAAAAGGGGGCAAAGGAAATGGGTTTCTAATGGAATCGAACCAGGGAAAATGGGATCGCTAGACCGGTGCTCCAAAGCTAGAAGCTCTTATGATGGCGGTCCTTATACCCAAAACTCTATTCCATGTTTATGCTAGCCAGAAGATTTATATATTTGACACAAACCCGAATGTTATGAATTAATTTAGGGATAAATGCGAGGGATCAACCAACGTGATGCAGCTTTATATAGATTTAATAAATTCAAACATAGGAAAATTAACCCTGATCAGAAATGTGTTTAAATAAATGGAAAAACAAAGGAATAGGGCTTTAATTCACTGGAATCGAGCCCGGGACATCGGGATCACTAGACAGGTGCTCTGACCAATACACCAAGCTGGAAGCTATATAACTCTTATGACGGCGGTCCTGTCACAATGCTCTTGCTAGTCAGAAGCTTCAACCTCAGAATAATTTGCTATTATAGATCGATTTCATGTCAGAAGTGCTGGACACTTGATAAGTAAGTACAAAAGTAATAGCCCGGTCACATATCAACGGATTGCGCAAACGTATGTCAAACTGCAAACGGAGAGCTAAATTTGACATCCGTTCTATGCGTTTCTTGTCCGTTCCTTGTCCGGTGATGTACGTTGTTCTATGTTTTGTACATGAAGCAGTGGAGACGACTTTCATCACCGGATAATTTAATTTCGCAAATTGTCTATTCGTTGGGCGTACGTTTCCGCTATCCGTTGATATCTGACCGGGCCATAAGAAAGGAAAAAACACTTTTTAGCACTTTAGAACCACAGATGATGACTTGCCTAGTTGACTAGTACTAGCACATGCGTATTACATGCATTAGAATGTTACCATGCCAGTTTAGATCAGATATAGTCATGTATTATATGGATTATAGTTTACCTAGCTGGAATATTACTTAGGCATTGCTGATTCGTATATCAATATTTGTTTTAGTCATTTTCAATTATGTTCATGCACAGATATCATGACAACATGATTCGTGTTTAAATAATTTTGTAGTACAGTCAAGCATGTGTATTGTGACCATGTAAGGGATATAATTTATGGAACCTCTGTAGGTAGGTAACCTCTACAGACAGTTTCCATAACATTATTTGCTCTCCTGGGGAACTTTATTAGTGGCCACTGTATATTAGACTGGGCCCGTATTCATGAAAGCCCGCTAGCTTAGTTACTTGCTAAGTCTATTTCGGATGACGTGACTAATACGTATACGCAAGATCTTTTAGTTGCTAACTATGAAGGTTAACTTGATGGGTATCTAATGCGTTCCCACTTGACCCTAGTTGGGGACTAGGAAAACCGTTTGGTACTCAATAAACTGCACATCAACAATACACTTAGCAAGGAACTAAACTAGCGGGGTTTCATGAATATTGGGCCAGGTTTATTGCATAGTCATGCAGGTTACCACGGACGAATGGTTTAGCATTGTTGTAGAATGGTATTACATGTAGTAATGCCGGAATAATGTTGTATGTAATTATTTAATCAAGTGGATGTGCTTCAGAGTAACGCTGGTCCGTTAGATAATTCGTTTCTTGTTAACTGTGAATAAACATAATAATGTAATGTAAACCAAGACTTTCCGTGTAATGACCATGAACTTTTTGTTTTAATGCACCATATTCCTGTGTCAAATAGTTATTTTTTTAAAGGGATCTAGTAACTTTGCTGATATGTGCAAAACGTGATAAGTGGTTGATACGATGTATATTGTTGTCATCTGATACCTATGTCCACTAGGTCTTGTGTGAAAATGTGAAGTTAAATGGACGTTATACATGTACCCAGCTAGCCACCTGACGTTGGGCCGATGTCGGAATTTGGTTGCCGGATGTCGGCATATCGCCGTTGGCTCGAGGTTAAAATGTCCGCCAGCCCAACATCGTCACGACGTCATTTTTGTGATATATTGGCATAAGGTCATTTTCCGACAATGGCCCAACATCATGTCATGAGATGAACTTTGCTTATACAGCGGTTTTTCCTCTTCGGCTTTGCTGTCACTATGATACCTGGTGTTGCTATTTCCTGACGTCCGTCTCAATTCCACCTTGTTTTGTTCAGAGGGGGGTAAAACGGGTTCAGTAGTATTTGTAATATTTGGTAGGGAGTGAGAATTAATTACGGTTTGATGTGCATTTTCGTGCAGTACTAAGGAAGCTGAATTGTTCCGTTTGGGGGCATGTGCACTATTTTTATCCGTCAGATTGTCAGCTGATAAACCTACCAACGGTTTTTTATCTGTGTGGATGATTGTAAACGGAGCATTTCTGGTGCACTGTCCAGTGCAGTGGGATTGGTTAGCTTCTGATATTTTCAGACCATGAACATCATCGTCGTATGTATGATCTAAGATAGCATGCGTAATCATGCAATTCGGGCCATCTGAGCGCTCTCCGTCTTCTTCCATTGGTTTCCTCTGAACAATTTCATGTCTAGTTTTATTATTCCTGGATAGATTCACATGAGCTATTTCATCCTGCGAGGTAAGTTCCAGACCAGGGGACGAATCAGATTTTGAAACTTTATCAAAATTGCTAATCTCTGCTCCACAATCCTCATCCCTTCTATCAGATTCTAAATCACGCACTGTACTCGCTGACCGTGTCATGGAACAGTCCATTTGTTCACCAACGTTCTGTCTCGCCGATACCACTTCGTTCAGCGGCTTTTCTCTTTCGCTTTTGGGAATGGGTGTCATCAGCGCCCCAAAGACGACAGCGTGAAGATGGAGGGCCCCAATTATTAAGAGGGAACCTCGCCAGCCGTAGAAGTTCCGCCATTCGTTGACTAAAAGTGGCAGGATCATCATCCCGATCCCTCCCCCGGAAGAGAGGACGCTCGATGCGGTATCGAAAGCTTTGGGGCAATGAAAATATTTGTGTACGCTCCCGAAAATCCACGCTTAATAGTTCACTAAGGGAATTTCAATTTAAATTACTATACAATCTTATTTATACAAAGAAACACATGTTTACTTTTCATATGGGGGATAGTAATTTATGCTCTTTTTGTCATAAAATGCAGGAAACATATGAACATTTGTTTTACTTTTGTGAAAAAGTAAGAATGATCTGGGTAGACTGCGGTAACGAGTTTGATTTAGAAGAATTAATAAATATAGATTGGAAAGGGGTCCATGTAGGAATCAAGGTTAGTAATGTAGGAAAAGATCAATTATTAAATCATGTTATATTGTTGATAAAAAGTATGATATTTGTTAATAGTAGAACGAAAGATTATCCTCCAACTATAAAAGATATTAAAGATACATTATTGAAAAATAAAGTGGAAGAAAGAAAGATAGCTGAACAGAGAGGAACATTGCAAATTCATTATAGAAAATGGAACACACTCTCTGATTAGGGTATGACACAGAGACACCATGTACAGAGTTCTTACTACCGCCTCCCCCCCCCCCCCCCCCTTTTTTTTTTCTTTTTCTTTTTATCTTTCTTTTGTTAGTTCGCTATTGTTTCTCTGTTTTACTATAGATCTCTTTTTTTCTCAAACACTATGATTATCATTATATGTATAAGAACAGATTGTATATGTATATGTAATGCTGTACACAATTAGTTTGTTGTACTTATATGAATGATTTGTATTGTAAATTTACGTTGTAAATTTGTTTGAGAGAAAATAAAATACTATTACAAAACAAAAAAAATAGTCCGCTGGACAGGTGTAAGCCATCAGTACCACAGCACCGTATCCCGCACCTACAGTTAGTAGTAAGGGACATGGAAAGAAGAAAGATAACACATTTTACTTTATAAATACTGTTTGTTTGGCGATGAATAAAGAAGTATAGACGATAGAGTCATAATTATTCGCTGAGATATGCCAATCCAAATTAATGTATTTCAATAGGAAATCACTGTTATTTTGCTCTGGTTCATATTGTTACGAACCAGAGCAAAATAACAGTGATTTCCTATTGAAATGTATTTATTCGGATGGTCATTTCTCAGCCAATACGTCGCATATTCAATTGATTTTCAACCTTTGGGCATGTTTTGTTATGCTTTTTTGGAAAATGAAATTCAAATTGAGAAATTCTAAAAAAATAGATTTGTATGATGTCACAGCATCGGTACTCTATAGCCCGCGTTAAATTGACGTCCACTGACATGTGGATGTTGGATAGGACGGAAATAATGAATGATTTTGCGTTCGATTGCCAAGAATATTGAACTATGCGCAAGCCGAGCCACTGCAAAGTCTATTCAACGAGACGCGTAGCGCCACGTGGAAAAGACCATGGTGAGTCTGGCGTGGATAACACCTCCCCAAGATAAAATACAATTCCAAGGGCAAACACTCGATGCAGATTGTCATTAGTCCTAGACTAGTCTAAACTGTTATAAGACAAACTTTTCACGAATAAACAATTCCTGTCGTGCAATGAATCAACCTCGGTCAGTCTATTGTATCGTTCTATAGACAATATCTACTGAATTCAAACAATCACATTTCGAAAACATTTTAAAAGTTTTTTTATATAATATAAAATACCAAAACATACAGTCTGTTCTAGTTATAAGTACCCCCTCCTCCCCCCCCCCCCCAAAAAAAAATGGAAAAAAAGAAAACAAATATATATATATTACAAAACCATATAAAGCATTATGGTAAACATTACAAATAAATGAAGAATACATGTAGTGTGTCCAAAAATAAGTTCCGTGCCACCCCCCACCCCCCCCCCCCCCCGCGTGCCTCACCCTTTCCATCAGTCTAAAGTTCGGAACACGTTACAAAACCATATAAAGCATTATGGTAAACATTATAAATAAATGAAGAATACATGTAGTGTGTCCAAAAATAAGTTCCGTGCCACCCCCCCCCCCCCCCCCCCCCCGCGTGCCTCACCCTTTCCAATCAGTCTAAAGTTCGGAACACGTTACATTATTCATTTTTTCTTTCTAGTAAATTCATAATTCAATAATTTCTGTATCTTTACCGAGCATAAGCATCCCCCCCCCCAGCAAAGTGGGATCCATTCTCTGCAAACGACGCGCCAACCAATCCCGCGGAACTCACAAGGCCACACACCATACAAACCGGACGCGCGGAGAAAAGTTTGATCAAAGGTGCATTGACGGGAGCTGTATAGGGAAAAGAAGAACAAACAAACCAGAACGTCAATGACGTAGCGCTCATCCGGCATCTCGCAACATCAAATATCGCACATTTCATGTGGTACACTTTTCAACTGGTCAAAAAATAAAAATTTGATGCCCTGGAAGGGACATAAAAATAAAAAAAATTAAAAATTAGAGTGAACAAAATATGAATTTGACGCCCCGGAAGCATTTTTGGGAAGGGACATGGAAAAAAAAAATAATAATAATTAAAAAAAGAAAAGAAAAAAAAAAGGAAAAAAAAATTCTAGCTGATTGCACCGCTGGGTCCCTTCCAGGGCTCCATAAAATAAAAAAAATGATAAAGAAAAAAAAATGTAAAAAAAAGTAATAAATAACAAATTATACAATTATGTGTAGAAGTTTTGAAGCCTCCTACCTATGAGATAAAACAAAAAGAATACAAATTGGTGAGAAATGAAGTTCTAAGCATTTTTTTTTTATTTTGAATAAATTTGCATAAATTAAATTAGCATAATTAATGAATTTCAAAATTTTGTGCACAAGTTTTGAAGCCCCCAGCTAGCCCTATCAGACAAAACAAACAGAATGAAAATCGGTAAACAAATGAGGGAGAAGCAGCAATTTTTATTATTTTTGGAATAAATTTGCATAAATTCCCATAATTAATCAATGGAGCAAAATCTCAAAATTCTGTGTAGAAGTTTAGTGTACCAAATTTAGCTCTACCAGATAAAGCAAACCAAATCAAAATCGGTCGAGAAATGAAGGAGAAGAAGTATTTTTTGTGATTTCGAATAAATTTGCATAAATGACAATGGATAATGAATTTCATGATTCCGTGTAGGAGTTTTAAATCCTCCTCCTAGCCCTATCTTATGAAACAATCAGTTCAAAATCAGTTGCAAAATAACGAAGAAGAAGCATTTTGAAAACTGTGGACGGACGGAAGGACGGATGGACGGACGACGGACGCCACACCATGGCATAAGCTCATCGGGCCCTTCGGGCCGGATGAGCTAAAAACAGTGACCGGAATTAATTAAAGCACAGATAGATTTCAACTTAAAGGGAAAGTTGAGTTTTGGTAGAGAGGGCGCTAGACTACTTAATTGGTTTGTGAGGTAATGAAAAACTGAGTGTAAAATTTGAAAGAGCTTAATATTTAAACAATAAAATCATCTTTGTTTGATCAAAATCGGTTCAGAAACGGCTGAAATATCCATAAATATAACAATTTGTAATAAACCCGGGGCCCCGGGTTTATTAGAGAATTTTGAACCAGCCGTTAAAAATTCAAAAAAATGCTTCCTCTTTTCAAAAAAGTTACAAAATAGGTATTTAAATAGTTGTTGGTTATTTCTCTATCTAATCACTATTTCAACAAAGCATCACATGCACAATATTTTATTCAAAATGGTTGAAACCGATGAGTGTTTAGAGAGCGCCCTCTTACGTTTTAACGGCTCTTTTTGAATGATAACATGATCTTTACTACGTCATTTGTAATTTTGTGTTCCTTTCTAGTTATAACTATTAGTTTGTAATGTAATGATGCAGGTTTTGGTTACTAAAATTCAGTTTCACTAAAACTGTACTCTCCTTACCAGAACTCAACTATCCCTTTAAACCATGGATTGACATGGTTTTAATTTCCCACGGTTGTACGGAACACCACAAGTTCAGATTACTAATTACAAAAAGAATTTAGTTATTCTAACAACACAACAGATACTATGAATCAGAATACCTTGACCTTAAGTCAACAACATTATGTGTTTAACTGTTTAGCATTTTCCACGGTTTGATTATATTTGCTTAGTTACAAAATGAGAGATTACTATACTATGTGGTATATACTCCCTAAAACTCGGGGCATCATAATATAATGTTTTGGTACATATACATACTTATTTACTAACCATACATTGAATATTTATATTGATAATACCTATAGTGTAAGGGTTAGATTAGTATGGATAAGGCTACTACTAAAGATATCCTTACTTTAATTATAGACTACCTTGAAAAAAATCTAAATAGGTTTTGAAATAGTTGTTGATGATATCTCTATTGAATCTTTATTTTAACAAAACATTAAATGTACAATTTTGTATGAACAAATTGCTAAAACCAATGAGTTTAGAGAGCGCCCTCTTGAGTTGTAACGGCTCTTTTTCAATGATAACAGGGTTTTACATTGGTCGTTTGTAATGTGTATACCTTTCGAGCATGCCATGGTGGAGTTATAACAATTAGTTTGTACCGTAATGATGCAGGTTTTGGTTACTAAAGTTAAGTTTGACCAATAATCAACTATCCCTTTAACATGGAACGAACACCCCAAAATTATATTACAATGTATGGAAGAGAATAATATGAGTAGTTCATATTTCAGAAAAATACATATATCAGATCACAGCACATTTTATTAACCCTTTGTTAGTTTGGGCATATCGTGTCAACAAAGTAAGTACATCGCTGCTACTCACAAAGGAGGTACATCAACCCCTGCGAAAGACCAAAGATTAGACCGATGAAGGCAGTCGATGCATTCAAATCACGTGTCACATCGGCCAGGATCACGCCGTAGGACTTCGCTGTCCCACCTTCCAGGAACAGCGCCACGAAACTGCCAGCGATCACGAACCATGGTCGAAGACTTCTTGAGTTCGCCATTTTAAATTAGTAAATTAGTATTCCTCTGCCTTTATACAATGCTCCCTCCTTCCTATTTGTATAATCTGCTTTTTATATAAATTGTATGTGTCTTTCTTTCTCCTCGTTGAATCGACCGAAAGCGGATTTCAATATTATATATCTGTTCAACCATACTCCGTGTCAACCTTGCACAATTGTGGCTAAAAAGACCAAATATAATGGCATAACGAATAAAGTGATGTACGTACAAATGGTCACAGGCTCACAGCCAAGTGTTGATAATTCTCCTATCTCTCCGCTCTCTCCCTCTCTCTCTCTGTAACATCGTGTACAGGCATATCATATATATGCAGAATGGCGGCCTTTATTCGTGTGCTTCAAATAACACCAATAAAAGTACACATATTTGGCCCCAAATTGTGACGCACACACACGCACGCGCGCGCACACACACACACACACACACACACACACACACACACACACACACACACACACACACACACACACACACACACACACACACACACACACACACACACACACACACACACACACACACACACACACACACACACACAAACACACACACACACACGCATACTTGTAAGCACCGGAAACGGGGACTCTTGACTCTTTACCTGGTAAATGGGGACTCGCGAAAAACAAAGGATAGGGGGGTTCCTCATACAGCTAATGCACATCTAGGCCAGGGGGAGGGGGTTATCCAGGTAATATCACATGAGGGCGGTATAGTAGTTTTCTTGCCGATCACGACACACGCACGATGTAAACCACACACTCCGATACACACAAAAATTTCACATTTACATTCCAATCGGGGACGAGCTTCAGAACGGGCAGCAGTTCAATTAGTTACATTCTAAACGTGGACAAGCAGTGCTTTCTCATTGTAATTCTAACCGCGGACATCCGCAGTTGGAGTGTGTCCGCGATTAGATGGTGTTTTGTCACATGTATGTCCCCGATTTGATGGTGTTTACAAACACACGCACTCACACGTACACACACACGCATACACACACACACACAAGCGCACACACACAACACGAACACAGCATTTGGTAGACCCATGTGACCTTTAACACGTCTCGACACATCGGAACAATTGACCCTACATGCCATCGATGGTACATGCACAAATAGGCGGAGGGCCAAAGTCGACAAAAGTGACTGATGGTCGCCGGTGTCGGCGCACAATCTGTCTGGGCGGATAGCCTGTCCGGGCCGCAGGATATGCTAGCATATCCTGACGGATTCGTCAGCTTAATTGTGCTAGGATAATGGATATGCTGTCGGACGGATAGACCTAGATATAAGCTATAATACTAGTACAGACTGCCCTCATACTGATATAAAGGATTATATATTACCTCCTCGGTTTGAGGGGGTTTAATTAAATATGAACAAAAAATGGGACTACTATGGGGAGAGGAGAAAAGGGGAGAGCATAGTAATTTTTATGGATGGCCAGGGTAGCCAAGGGGGGGGGGGGGGGGGGGTGCTAGTTAAGGGGATATAAAGGAGTCTATATATTACCTCCTCGGTTTGAGGGGGTTCAATTAAATATGAACAAAGAATGGGACTACTAAGTGGAGGGGAGAAAAGGGGAGAGCATAGTAATGTTTATGGAAAGCTAGGGATAGCCAGGGGAGTGCTAGTTAAGGGGATATAAAGGAGTATATATTATAACCTCCTCGGTTTGAGGGGGTTTAATTAAATATGAACAAAGAATGTGACTAATATGGGGAGGGGAGAACAGGGGAGAGCATAGTAATGTTTATGGATGGCTAGGGATAGCCAAGGGGCCGAGGAGGTGCAATTTAAGTTGATATAAATGAGTATACATGTATATAACCTCCTCGGTTTGAGGGGGTTTAATTAAATATGAACAAAGAATGTGACTACTATGGGGAGGGGAGAAATAGGGAGAGCATAGCGATGTTTTCTGGATGGAAAGGGGTAGCCAAGGAGGGGGGGGGGGGGGGGGGGTGCGGGATAAGGGGATATAACAGAGTATATATATTACCTCCTCTGTTTAAGGGAGTTTCATTAAATATGAACAAAGAATGGGACTACTATCCCAGCTAGCCACCTGACGTCGTGCCGATGTCATAAGTTGTTGGCCGGATGTCGGCTTATCGCGGTTGGCTCGAGGTTAAAATGTCCACCAGCCCAACATCGTCACTACGTCATTTTTGTGATATATTGGCATAACGTCAATTTCCGACAATGGCCCAACATCATCTCATGACATTGGATCAACATAACATTATGGTGTCGGCTCGAGGTTAAAATATCCGCTAGCCCAACATTGTCACGACATCATTATGTGATGTTGGCCCAACGTCAATTTCCGCCAATGGCCCAATAAAAATCGATTAGACATGAATATGACATCTCAATGATGACGCCATAGCGATACCCTGCCGATGTCAGCCTCTGGCAGCTATGAAACAAGTCGGCAAATGGTCATAAAATTGATGTTGCGCCAAGGTCAATAGTTCGACATAAATATGACATCTCATAAATGACGTCGGGCTAATATCGCGCCGATGTTGGAACTGGTATCAATTTAAGAGATCGGTAAATGGCTGTGAAAGTAATGTCGGGACAATGTTATTAATTGGACATCAATATGATATCTACAATATGATGTCAGGCCGATCTCCCGCCGACGTTAGAACATTCAGCAATGAAAGAACTCGGCAAATGGTCATAAAATTGATGTTGCGTTGATGTCAATAGTCCAACATGAATATGACATCTCATGAATGACGTCGGGCCAATATCGCGCCGATGTTGGAACTGATAGCAATTTAGGAGGTCGGTAAATGGTTGTAAACTTGATGTTGTGCCGAGGTCAATGATTAGACATAAATATGACATCTCCATGATGACGCCATAGCGATATCCTGCCGATGTCAGCCTCTGGCAGCTATGAAACAAGTCCGCAAATGGTCATAAAACTGATGTTGCGCCAATGTCAATAGTCCGATATGAATATGACATCTCATAAATGACGACTAATTATGTATGCATGGTGTACGTATCACGAACTCGTGTGGGAGGGATTCAAAGTTTGACAAAAAGTTGACATTTGTCTGTTAATCAGGCACTTTTACCAATACCTATATACTCACTTTCCCCTAATTCTTAGGAAGCACAACGGAATAACCCTGTTAGCCACCTGCCATTGTGACAACGTTGGGCCGATGTCAAATTCGTTGTAAGAGGACGTTGGGTCTACATTAAACATGCGACGTAAAAATGTCCGCCAGCCCAACATCAGCGCGGCGGTTTTTTTTTTAATGCTGACCCAACGTCATTTTGCGATTTCGGCCCAACATCAATTATTGACAATGGCCCAATGTCAGTTCTAACGTATGCCCAACGTCGATTCCTGACGTTGAGAGAACATCAAGTTCTGACGTTGGCCCGACGTTAAAATGTCCGCCAGCCCAACATCGTAACCACGTCATTTTGTGATATTGGCCTAACGTCAATTTCTGACAATGGCCCAACATCAACTCATGACATTGGCCCAACATAACATTATGATGTGGGCTCGAGGTTAAAATGTCCGCTAGCCAAACATTGTCACAACATCATTCTGTGATGTTAAGCCAATGTCAATTTCCGACAATGGCCCAACACCGAATCCTGACATAGGAGAGATATATACAATTCTGATGTGGGCTCGACGTTAAAATGTCCGCCAGCCCAACATTGGCCCAATGTCATTTTGTGATGTTGGCTTACCATTAATTGTTGGCACTGGCCCAATGTCAGTTACCCAACAAAGGGCCAACATCAAATTCTGACGTTGGCCCGACATTAAAATGTCCGCCACTCCGACATTAACCCAATGTTATTAATTTAACCTCAATATGACATTTCAATTATGACGTCACACCGATATCCTGCCGATGTCAGAATTAGCAGCAATAAAACAAGTCGGCAAATGGTCATCGAATCAATGTTGCACCAATGTCAATACTCCAACATGAATATGACATGTCAAATATGACGGAGGGCTAATATCGCGCGAATATCGGAACTGGTAGCAATATAGAAGGTAGGAAACAGGTTGTAAAATTTATGTCGGGCCAATGTCATTACTCCGATATAAATATGAGACCCCAAATATGATGTCGGTCCGATATTGTGCCGATGTTAGAACTTGTTAGCAATTTAAGAGTTCTGTAAATGGTGTTTAGTTTGATGTCAGCCCGATGTAATTTATTAGACATCTGTACTATGACGGCAAACATATATTCCGTCGAAGACAGAACCTTCAGCAACGGAACAAGTCGGCAAATGGTAAAATTAATGTCCTGTCATTAATTCGTCATAAATATGACATAAAATTGATGTTGCGCCGATGTCAATAGTCTGACATCTCATAAATGACGTCGGGCTAATTTCGCGCCGATGTTGGAACTGGTAGCAATTAGAGAGGTCGGTAAATGGTTGTGAAATTGATGTCGGGTTATTAAGGAGACAAAAATATGAAATATCAATTCTGACGTCGAACCGAAATCCTGCCGATGTCAGAATGGGCAACAATGAATCAACTCGGCTTATAGTCATTAAGTTGATGTTGAGCCGATGTCAATAATCCGACATGAATATGACATGTGCAATGTGACGTCGTGCTAATATCGCGCCGATGGCGGAAATGATGGCAATTTACGAGGTCGGTAAATGGTAGTAAAATGTCGGTCCAATGTTATTAATTAGACATCAATGTGACCTCTTTAATATGATGTCAAGCCGATGTAAGAACTTGCAGCAATGACACAACTCGGCAAATGTTCATTAAATTGATGTTGTGGCGACGTCAGTGATTAGACATGAATATGACATCTCAATGATGACGCCATAGCGATATCATGCCGATGTCAGAAACAAGCCGGCAAAATGGTCGCCAGTTCCGACATCGGTACAACATTGACCCAACGTCATATTTGAGCTGTCATATTTATGTATATTTAATAACATAATCCCAACATCAATTTTACAATCTTTGACCAACCTCTTAATTTGCTACCAGTTCCAACATCGGCGCGATATTAGCCCGACGTCATATTTGAGATCTCTTATTCATGTCGGATTAATGACATGGGCACGACATTAATTTAATGACCATTTGCCGACTTGTTCTATTGATAACGGTTTTGACATCGACAGGATAACGGTTTGACGTCATATTTCAGATGTCTAATTAATTACATCGGCCCACATCAAATTAACAACCATGTATTATAACGACCTTTTAATTTGCTAGAGCTCTATCATCGGCACACTGTCGAACCGACGCCATATTTTAGATGTCATATTTATGACGGATTAATGGCAGGACATTAATTTTACCATTTGCCGACTTGTTCCGTTGCTGAAGGTTCTGTCTTGGACGGAATATATGTTTGCCGTCATAGTATAGATGTCTAATAAATTACATCGGGCTGACATCAAACTAAACACCATTTACAGAACTATTAAATTGCTAACAAGTTCTAACATCGGCACAATATCGGACCGACATCAAATCTGGGGTCTCATATATTCATGTCGCAGTATTGACATGGGCGCAACATCGATTTGATGACCATTTGCCTACTTGTTTTATTGCTGCCAATTCTGACATCGGCAAGATATCGGTGTGACGATATAATTGAGATATCATAAATTGAGGTCCAATTAAAAACATTGGCCCGACATCAATTTCACAACCATGTACCGACCTCTTAAATTGCTACCAGATCCAACATCATCACAATATCGGACTAACGTCTTAATAGAGATGTCATATTTATGTAGGAGTAATGACATCCGCCCGACATCTATTTAACAACCTTTCACCGACCTTTAAAATTGCTATAAATTCCGAATTCTGTGCGGTATAGGCCCAAAGTTGTATTTGAGTTGTCATATTTATGTTTAATTAATAACATTGGCCCAACATAAATTTCACAACGTTTTACCGACCTCTTAAATTACTACCAGTTCCAACATCGGGGCGATAGAAGGCCGATTTTATATTTGAGATGTCATATTCATGTCGAATTATTGACATCGGCACAACATCCATTTAATGACTATTTAATGATTAGTTTACATTGGTGCCATTTATGACATCGGCAGGATATCGCTTTGGCGTCATAATTGAGGTGTCATATGGATGTCCAATAAAAAAAAACATTGGTCCGACATCAATGTTACAACCATTTACCGACCTCTTTAATTGCTACCAGTTCCAACATCGGCGCGAAATTATCCCGACGTCATATTGGAGATGACATATTCATGTCAGAATATTGACATCGGCTGAACATCGATTTCATGACTATTTGCCGACTTGTGTCATTGCTGCCAATTCTGACATCGGCGCGATATCGGCTTGACGTCATATTTGTGGTGTCATATTGATGTCCAATTAATAACATCCGTCCGACACCTCTTAAAATGATATATTCCGACTTCGGTACAACATTGGCCCAACGTCATATTCATGTTGGTTTATTGACATCGGCCCAACATTAATATTACAACACTCTATCGAGCTCTTAAATTGGTATCAGTTTCGGCATTGGTACGATTTTAGCGCGACGTTTTATTTGAGACGTATTTTTTCGTCAGCTTAATGACATCGGCACGACATTCAACTACAACCATTTTCCGACTTATTTAATTTCCAAAACCTCAAACTTAAATTCGACGTTGGCGAAATGTTGGCGCGACGTCTGTTTGCCGACCACGATCTTGCCGACGACCTGCCGACACCGGTCCGATGTCAGTTAGCTAGCTGGGTACTTATAATATTTTTGTTAACTTGCTTTGAGAATCTATAATGAATTGAATTTCGTTTAATCGATTACAAACATTAGTAATTCAAAAGTAAAGAAAAACAAGTATTGCTATCGGGCAATTCATGATCGATTATAAGCGATCGTAAGTGAAATGAAAGTTTTCGATTTTTGGAATCATTTATATTAAAAAATATACTTTTGTCATGTCCTTGCTGCTGTATATAATTTATAAAGATATATAAGAATATAAATAACACATGTAAATAGTGTTATGAATATGATTTGAAGGTGGATTATTTCAGATTCAACGCTCTGAAATTACTAACCATTACAAAACATACATGCTAAAAAGAGGTGTATATATATTATACCGATTGCGTCCTGTGTTTGTAGGACGATAGGATGATAGGTTAGGATTAGGCAATAGGTGTAGGAATAGGATATGAATAGAATTATGATTTATGAATGTGTGTAAAGGTTAAACAAAGTACATGGAGCAAACGTGGAATCTATGCACGTCTTCACATTTCTTTTAACGTTTTTGATTTTTGATGTTGGTCCTACGTTGGCCATTTGACATTGGGCCATTGTCAAATTGTGATCTTGGTCCAGCATCAGAAAATGACGTTGGGCCAATGTTGGGTGAGTGGACATTCAAACGTCGGGCGAACGTCAAGATTTGATGTTGGGCAAACGTCAAGATTTGATGTTGGGCCAACAATAAAAAATAACGTTGGGCTAATGTCGGGCTGGCGGACATTTTAATGTCGGGCCAACGTCAGAATTTGATGTTGGACCAACTTCAGGATTTGATATTGGGCCATTGGCGGAAATTGTCGTTGGGCCAACATCACAGAATGATGTCGTTACAATGTTGGGCTAGCGGATATTTTAACCTCGAGCCGACATCATAATGTTATGTTGGTCCAATGTCATGAGTTGATGTTGGGCCATTGTCGGAAATTGACGTTATGCCAATATCACAAAATGATAGAGTGACGATGTTGGGCTGGCGGACATTTTAACGTCGAGCCCACATCAGAATTTGATATCTGTCCTATGTCTGGATTCGGTGTTGGGCCATTGTCGGAAATTGACATTTGCCCGAGATCACAAAATGATGTTGGGACAATGTTTGGCTGGCGGACATTTTAACGTCGGGCCGACGTCAAAACTTGATGTTCTCTCAACGTCAGGAATCGATGTTGGGCCTACGTTAGAACTGACATTGGGCCATTGCCAATAATTGATGTTGGGCCGAAATCGCTAAATGACGTTGGGCCAGCATTAAAAAAAGACACCGAGCTGATGTTGGGCTGGCGGACATTTTAACGTCTCGGTGACGTCGCATGTCGCATGTTGGCCCAACGTCCCCTTACAACGAAAATGACATCGGCCCAACGTTGGCACGACGTCAGGTGGCTAGCTGGGTATGTGGGGGGGGGGGGGGGGGGAGAAAGGGGGAGTGCATAATAATGTTTTCTGGACGGCTATGGGTAGCCAAGGGGGGGGGGGGTTGCTGGTTAAGGGGAAATAAAGGAGTATATTTTACCTCTGCGGTTGAGGGGGTTTAATTAAATAGCAGTCCTATTCTCTGTTCATATTATTTCAATTAAACCCCCACAAACCAAAGAGGTGATATACACTTCTTTATATCCCCTTAACCATCACCCCCCCCCCCCCCCCCCCCCTTGGCTACCCCTAGCCATCCAGAAAACATTATTATGCCCTCCCCCTTTCTCCCCTCCCCATAGTAGTCTCACTCTTAGTTCATATTTAATCCCGCACCCCCCCCCCCCCCATGGCTACCCCTAGCCATCCATACAACATTGTTATGCCATCCTCCTTCTCCCCTTCCCATAGTAGTCCAAACCCCCTGAAACCGAGAAGGTAATATATACTCCGTTATATTCCATTATCCCGCACCCCCCCCCCCCCTGGCTACCCCTAGCCATCCAGAAAACATTACTATGCTCTCCCCCTTTCTCCCCTCACCATAGTAGTCCAATTCTTTGTTCATATTGAATTAAACTGTCCAAAGATCAGCGAAATGTGTTATACATAAACCGAATGGGGACACAGTATCCGACAGACTGATTATGCTTCGACGGGCCAACGTTATACATATTAATACGCCCCCAGACAGCTCATCCTAGCACAAGCTGACGAATCAGTCAGGATATGCTAGCATACCCTGCGGCCCGGACAGGCTATCCGCCCAGACAGATTGTGCGCCGACACCGGTTCTCAGCACAAAACGCACACCACTTGTATATCAATTATAATGTAAACATAATTTTATTGAGAAAAAAAAAGATCGAGGTTTTCCTCAAAAATGTTAAATCCATGATGGCGTACAAATGGCAGCCGTGTTTGACCAACAACCAATACTCGTCAATACAGATCTGTTAAATGAAACTGAAAATCAGCTTGATTAGCTGTCGGGCATATTAGTCATATTATAGTGTTAAATAAAATGTTATTTCTGCAAGATGATACCATACGCGGTATTGGTCTTAGGATATCTAGCACGGTCATTTGTCATGTTTGTAGGCTGCATAACAATAACATGGTAACTTACCAATTATACAAGGTTTTACATAAAACTCTGTACACTTGATTATGAATACTGCTGGATGTGGTCGTGCTGCGTAATTCACAGTCAATTCAGCACAATCAATCAATAATTTCAAAAGTACGAATCAAATTTGACCCCAATAACATACATGTACAAATCGAAGAAAAACAAATTCACGTTAAATTGATATTGTACTAAAACCAAGTAATGAGCGGCAATTCAGAGTGATATTCGCTAACTCATTGCACTGACTTTGTACAGAGTTCTAACTTTCCAGTGGACAATTAACAATCAGAACACTTCATTCGTATATATCTTTTCAACGAAAGGGAAATTCAAAAAAATTAAACCAGCTCCATGCTTATATTGGTAATACGAATACAACAAGGTATGAGAGAACCTCAGTACTATAGTTCTAACGCTATGTAAGATTGGGACCATGTTATTAAATCCCTTTAAATTATACGATAAGTATTTATTATTAACTCCAAACGAATTCATTTTCTCCAAGCCGGATTTTTTTATTTAAGGCAGATTGATTTCTGCATTTATTAACACAATCAAAATGAAATATACAAATATCTTTTTTTTTCATACATTAAAATAGGAAAAACAATGAAATTAGAATAACTATACAAACACAATTCATAAATATGAAAATAAAGAATCTATATTATTTCAATTATGAACAAACAAATTAACACAAAAATAATTAAAAGAGTGTTGTGTCAAGGAATTGAATAAATGACAATACCGTTTGGATTTATACAAATTTAAGTCTCCGAGGATTAATTGTCAAGTCCAAAGATTCAGTTTTTGGATCCAAGCGGGACTTAGGAGTGTGTCAAGGCCGTTGGATTTAAATGTAATTCTTTGAAATGAAGAGAGAAGCTCAACGATGTCGACGCTTTTCGTAGAACTGTTCTTCGTCTCGGCTTTCGACGTTTCGGGAGCAGAGGGATGAGGATCACAAGAGCAGCTACCATCTCCATCACGCCAGCAACACAGAATGATAAGTTGTAGGAGTTGGTTACGTCAAACAGTGCACCTGATAGTAAGTACAGATCATTGGAAATTCATTACATGTCCGTGTTGGTAAAAGTTTAGATTGTGGGGAACGTAGCTAGAATGAGGTATCTAAATCGAGCCACACGTCTATTATATATTCAATCATAGAGGAAACTGACTAAAAATATGTTAAATGATTAAAAATGAGCAAAGAAAATTAGGCTTCGCCGGGAACCCAATCCGGAGGTGTCGGGTTCGATTCTTGGCGAAGGCTTGCTCATTTTCAATAATGTATCTATGATACAATCATATTTTACAATTCCCTGCCCTAATCCATTCACATGTCGTGAAAGGTTTGACCAGAGCGTGCGGAGTAGTGTCTCCACTTCTAATTAGCTCTGATTGTTCCGTTTCAGAGCCTCATAGTTTACATACCTAGTGACTAGTCAAATGACAAACCCTTCATTTAACCTTGTATATGAAAGTTCATATTTATTGGTAATTCATTTCGGAGATTGTAGGAGTCAATAAAATTAATCAAATCAAAATTAAATTAAATATTTGTTTTGTGACCAAATGTTTAAAATGGATATCTTAAGGTTTATTCTTCATATTTCTAAAAATTGTGTTACATTCACGGGCGTATGTGTATATTTTTCTCCAGAGATATTTTGCCCTCATATCATCTTCCCCGTTGTTCAACTGACAAGCAACAACAACAAAACATGTATCTTCCCAAAGGTGATTTTTACGGAATATGACATGATTTAGGCCTAATATGACATGCTTTTGCACAAATATGAAATGATTTTGCCCGAATATGATATGAGTTTGCCGGAATATAACATGCTTTGCTCGAATTCTGTATGTGTGTTTTTTGCCCGAATATGGCCGTTTTCAAACTTTTAGGGCGGCGACAGACTCTACTCGTAAGGTTATATTTCAATTTATGTACTCACCAATTGCCAATCCACTCAGAGGCATGCCAATACCTCCGACTAGGAAAAACATGGCCGTAGCTGATCGGAATCGGCTTTCCGGAAGTTCGTCCTTGATGATGATGTTAAACAAGGTTATCTTTGCTCCTAGGCAGACGCCGTTGAGTCCCGAAAGAATTCCCAGAGACCAGAACGTCGTAGCAGCATAGTTGTTGAAGAATGTCAGACCATCAAAGAGACTCAAGAGGCTTGCAAACGTCTCGTCTTTGACCCACTGTCTGTCAGCGATCAATCCAGCACCGAACCTCCCGGCAACTCCCGCCACACCTCCAATCGTTGCTAGGTAAATGGCATCATTGGAAGAGATGCCTTTCGATTCGGCATTCGGAATGAGGAACACGGTCCAGGAAATGTAGGCGAACGTAAATAACAACCAGTATATGGCCATTGGGATGCAGAATCGTGGAAAGTCGCGGTAGAGGCAGAAATCAATCTCTCGCAATAATGTTCCAATGGCAGGATGAGAAGCACAACCTGGATCAGTTTTCGAATCATCCTCAGAGAAGTCACTTAGGATGCTCCTTCCCGGGAGAGAAGTCGACGACGTGTTCGCTGTCGAGTGACGCGTATTCTTATCGGTCACTTCCTTAGGGAGAGTTATCCCAGAGTCCGACGAAGAATTTACAAATGTGCGATGAACACCCTCTTTTTTGAGGATGGGAGTAGACTTGCTGCGATTAAGAACCTTCCCATTAATTTCATCCCTAGGCTGTATGTCCACCCAACCAGTCTCAAACTTCACTTTTCTTATTCTGGCATTGTCTCCTGGAGTTTCATCGGACATGTCTAGTTTGGTGTCATCTGAAGAACTGTTTTTAGGTTTCGGTGCTTTGTCTCCTCCTTGGCTGTCCCTATTTGCATCATCTATATTTCCTGACGTCCCGTTGGAAACTTCCTCCTTTGGTTTTACTTCAGATAACGAGGAAGAAGGAACAAATCCAGAAGTATCGGTCATCTTTGGTACTGAGTGAGACTTTATTACGGGATGATGCGTGTTTCCGTGCAGTCCTTGGGAAGCTGAATTGATCCGTTTGGGTATATTTGTACTAGTTCGGTCCAGAAGATGTTTAGCAGCTAGACTTACTAATTGGTTTTGACCCGCATGCGCGATTGTAGACGAGACCTTTCTGTTGTCCGCACCCGCGCAGTGGAATTGATTCGTTTGAATTTTCGCATGATCAGTACCCTGAAATGGCGAAACAACAGGATCATCATTAACAAATCCTGGATTCTCCTTTCCCAAAGGCAGGTCTGTGTCTCCTCCTGTGTCCAATCCTTCCTCATATATTTCCAGACCCTGACATTCTTCATCGTATACATGTTCTATGATAGCATGCGTTGACGAGCTGTTTAAGCTAACTGGTTGGTCTTCGCCATTTTTCACTCGAAACTGTTTGTTGTGAACAATTTCATTTCTAGTTGGAATTGTATCATTCATGGATAAATAAGCTGATTCCTCCTGCGATGTCAGTTCCACACCAGAGGACAAATAAGATTGGGAAACTGTATCAACATTTGGAGTCTCTGCTTCAAAATCACCAACGCTTGGATCAGATGTTATATCACGAACTGAATATTTCCTTGTTGATAATGTCATGGAAGACTGTGATTCTTCACCAATGTCATGTCTCATCGAAACCGTTTCGCTCGGCGGCGTTTCTCTTTTGCTCATGGGTACGGGTTTCATCAGCGTTCCAAAGATGACAGCGTGTAGATGTAGGGCCCCAATTAATAGGAGGGCGCCCCGCCAGCCGAAGATGTTCCGCCATTCGTTGACGAAAAGCGGCATGACCATCATCCCAATACCTCCTCCGGAAGAGATGACGCTCGATGCGATGTCGAAGGATTCGGGGCAGTAGTCCGCTGGACAGGTGTAAGCTAGCAGCACCACAGCACCGTAACCTGCACCTATATTTCGTTTTTTTAAAAGTGAATGAAATTTTTTTTTGTGGGATCTGTTGTGGTATTTTAAATTTGTATTCTTGATGCTGAATTAACATATATTTGCAGTAGGGAAATAAGCACGATAATTGAACTACTGAGCGGTTCTTTTTTTCCTTCTGTGATTTAAATCTGTATCATTTTTACACATTAGATATATATTTGCGCAAGTACCGCGCTAATGTACGATTTATTCTATTCTGAAGCCATGGCACTGTCTTATACTGCATGCGAATTTCACATTGCCTAAAGTGGCCCAGTCGCTTTAGAAGGTATATCCTTACCGAGCATAAGCATACCCCCAGCAAAATGGGAGCCATTCTCTGCAAACGAAGCGCCGACAAGTCCCGCGGAACCAATGAGGGCACACGTCATGCAGACTGGGCGTGCGGAGAATTTGTTAATCAGTGGTGCATTTACGGGAGCTGTAGAGGGAAAAGGATAAACTGACTTCTGTTGATACACTTCATATTTTAGCAGCATTTATTCATCTTTTATATCGTCCTTCTCTGTGCCGTTTAACAAGTTTTGTGCAACTTTCCAAAGCTCGTCCAGTACTGATACTTTAAATCATAGGATTGAAGTCTCAAATGTAATTTTGGGCAATATCTGACACTTTACAGGTGCACCTTTAAGCAATACTACGTGCATGTTTGAACCGCTGTGAACAAAAAGATCACAAGTGGACCTGGGTGGGATCAAACCGACGACCTCCTGATTCATAGACAGGCGTCATAACCATTAGACCACCGAGATCGGCCGATGGTGAGGGCTTTGATATTATAAGGTTCTTGATCAGGTATTGGGTTATCCAGAACATTATAATCGTATACAGTCTATTATAATTTACCCGGCGAATCAAGAATTACATACTATTTGATGTACTCACAAAGGAGGTATATCAACCCCTGCGACAGACCAAAGATGAGACCGATGAAGGCGGTCGATGCATTCAAGTCTCGTGTCACATCGGCCAGGATGACGCCATAGGACTTGGCCGTTCCGCCTTCCAGGAACAGAGCCACAAAACTGCCGGCGATCACGAACCATGGTCGAAGACCGCTTGTCATGCTTGCAGTCGGCATTTTAGTTCCCTATTGAATTAGTTCTCTTCTTGTTATCTTCCTTTCTCCGTTGTTCGAACTCGTTATGCTCACAGAATGATAATTATGCGATGCAACTGAATCTGTGACCACACTTTGGTTGTTTGCGTATATTTATATATGCTCCAGAAGAACTCCAATAAAGGTTTGGGCATCCGCCCTATCAGGAACAACACCGCGTAACTGCCAGCAATCATGACCCATACAACAAGGAGTCTACGGAGAACGCTTGTATTCAGCAGTTTGTTGTTGATACTACTAGAAAAATAACTAGAAGCCTTCTAGCTTAATTCTCGAACTTTTATTTAAAATATCGTCCTATCTACGTTTTTGAGTTATTTTTATCCACAACATAATACCCGTTGCAGCTGAATCTGTTACTACACTAAGCAATGCTTTGGTTGTT
The DNA here is from genome assembly GCA_037951105.1 of Echinarachnius parma. Classification (NCBI taxonomy): domain Eukaryota; kingdom Metazoa; phylum Echinodermata; class Echinoidea; order Clypeasteroida; family Echinarachniidae; genus Echinarachnius; species Echinarachnius parma. The sequence goes on along the minus strand of JBAMJV010009931.1, from coordinate 31,143 downwards.
TGCGTTTCAGTAAATATGCTTCACCACCAGCCATGAAATCGTATATTATTTAAGAATTATTGTTGACCATTTCTATCAATAACATTCTGAGAATTGTATTCCATAACACCCGATCGGCCTCTCTGGCAATCTCTCTCTCTCTCTCTCTTCTTTCCTATTCAGATTGTCAAGAATTACGGCCTTTATCATAATTGTGCGCCAAAGAAAACCAACCAATATTTCCAATAAATATTATGCTAACCCATGCATGCACAAACAATTGTGTTCATAGGCCCATGCACGTCTGAATACATCGGGGCAATTAACTCTTTTAAAGCGTGGGCTCGGTAGATGGAGGTCAGATGTGAACTGATTAAATAGGTCACACAAAGTTGTCCCTTTATACCATGAACCATATTCATGTACATTTACACAACTATCTACTCCAGGGTACATAATGATAATGATAATAATATACTAGATTTATTTAGCGCCTAATATGATTGATAATTATCTAAAAGAGGAAGATATAACACGATGAAATAGTCGGAAATAAAGTTGCAATTATGTTTTTAAAAGAGATGATGAAACAATAAAGGTCACGGCATGTCCCCCAATCCCCTGCCTTACGATGCCCATGTCTTCAAGTACCGCCGTGACTAGGCCCACGACACGGGTCCATTGGGTTAGGTTCAGGAGGCCTATGCGCGCTCAACTGATCATCATCAGTATGCATCATGAATTAATAGAAAGTTTGCATTCGGCTTGAAGAAATAAGTCAAGGAAGTTTCTTTGCCTAGGCATTTTGGACTACATAGAGTAGCTATGCGCCCATATCATGCATGAAGGCGTCAAACAGTCAAAATTATTAATAAAAGTGGGAGCAGCAGGAGGATCCTGCAGAGGCCCCTGGTGGACGATTTACCATGCGTTAGGCTAACGCGTCGCCGATCCTCGCGCGCGGGGACAGCAATTCGCATCAGGCTCGCACTATATCTGAAGGGATGACTGCAGCCTCCCGCTTGGAAGAATTCTTCGAGCTGATAGATGCGGTATTGCTACTATAAAACGATTTTTATTTTGTTCTTTATTATCATTAATAACATCATTATCATCACACATAAATAATATAGACATATTTGGCTTAATTTTTGGTGGGTTTTTTGTCAAACGATTGGGGGGGGGGGGGGGCACATGCCCCCGTGCCCCCCTTAGCTACGGTGGAATGATGGCATTTATTCGTGTGTTCAAATAACATCAAAATAAACAATATCTGCCCAAAAATTATGACGCACACACATTCACTTTTTTGTTGGTTCATTTTTATTCCTCCAAATAAACGGAACAAAAAAAAACATCAATAACAATTTCGTGAACATAATTTGGTATCATATACATGAATGTTCCATTACAGGAAGGAAATTACATATACATAACAATTTATATCACATAATTATGAACCACGTACTCACCCTCTCCCGCCTGCCCTGGAAACTGGAAATCTGCTCACATTCCTTTGGATACAATGTTTACAAATACATAATACTTATATCAGTACTTTTAAATGTTACAAGCTCGCTGGAGAAACCTCGCGCATAAAGGGTTAATTCTATTCTGCCTTTCAAGTTAAATCTTATTCTAATATTACTGTTTCCCATATTAGTAAGTGTAGCCCTAATTTTCCCCATTTTGATTGCTATTCTCTTTTCTTGATTCTTATAATCTAATAACAGTTTCTGTATTTTATAAATGGTTGGTAATACACCCTCTTTGCTAAATACAAATAAAAATATGTTTTACCATAAAAATGATAGTATTACAATTACAAATTCTACTTGAATTACAGTGTAAATTGCCCCATGCAGTAACTTAAATTGAAACTTAAATCTCTGCCTCCCGATCATTAATGTTATTCTTGGTCTAGAAAAACATTCACTCATTTCTGTATCTGTATAATTAGTTAGTCCATCTCTTATCTGCAAATCATATGACTTTTGCAATTCAAATAATCATATATTTTTCTTGATTGTACATCCTTAAAGCTGAATTTTTGTTCCAAAAGATGTAAGTTTATATTATAATTAAATAAGTCCACCTCACAAAATTGTATCAAACCTAAATCATTTTTACAATCCCTCGGAATCGCATGATATATATCAATTATTGCAAGTAAATTCTCATTTCTCATACCACACACACACACACATACACACACAGCACGAAAACAAAATTTGATAGTCCCCTTGAATCTAAAGCGGGGCGCGGGTAGATTGTGGTCAGATGTTAGCCGGTTGAATGGGTCCATGCAGAATAGGTCCTTGACCATCTGTATTCATGCACATAATTATATGTGGATGGCCAAAGTCGACCATACACTCACAAATATAGATATACACATACCATCAGACACACACACACTATGGTGACTAGGTTGCCGGTTCTCAACACAAAACGCACACCATTTGTATGTTAAATAATTTTATTGAGAAAAAAATGTTCCAGAGGTGTACCTCTAAAATGTTGTTGTGCCCAGTCCTTGATGGTGTACAAAATGTCGTTTTGTTTTACCAACAATCAATAATCAACATAATCTGTTAGATTAGCACTTATTATCTGTCATATTAGTAGTGTTACAGAAAATTACATTTTCTACAAGATTACACTACACGATATTGGTCTTAGGATATCTAGCACGGTCATTTGTAGGCTATAAATAAAATATTTAAATAACTATAGGCTGAATACTTATATAGGCTGAAAAATATTGCATGCATTATGTACACATTTAAGGGGAAGATAGGTGAAAAGTATGCATTTTTGCTGTGTGTCATCGTTGGGCGTAATTCACACTCAATGCCGCACAATCAATCAATAATTTCACAAGTACAAATCAAATTTCGACCCCAGTAACATATGTACAAATCGAAGAAAAAAAATCACGTTAAATTGATAATATGAAGCCAAGTAATGAGCGACAATTCAAAGTGATATTCGCTAACTCATTGCACTGACTTTGTACAGAGTTATAACTTTGCAGTGGACAATTAACAATCAGAACACTTCAATCAATCGTATATCTTTTCAACGAAAGGGAAATTCAAAAAAATAAACCTGCTCCATGCTTATATTGGTAACACGAATACAACAAGGTATGAGAGAACCACAGTACTAGAGTTATAACGCTAATATATTGGGACTATGTTACTACATCCCTTTAAATTATAAGATAATTATTTATTATTAACTCCAAACGAATTCATTTTACCCAAGCCGGATTTTGTTATTTAAGCCAGATTTATTTCGGCATTTATTAACAAAATCAAAGTGAAATATACAAATACCTTTTTTTGTTCATACATTAAAATGGGAAAAACAATGAAATTAGAATAACTATACAAACACAATTCATAAATATGAAAATAAAGAATCTATATTATTTCAGAATAATAAATGCAGTAGACCAACCAACATAAGCAGGGAACTTGAGTGGATGGTGGCCTGGGAGGGGGAGGGGAAGCTACATGGTGCCGAAACGGCATTCTACAACAATTATACAAATCGTCACATAAATACGTTATTTTATTTAGGTTATGAACAAATAAATTAACACAAAACAAATTATAAGAGTATCAAGGAATTGAAGATGTGACAATACCGTTCGGATTTATACAAATTTAAGTCTCCGAGGATTAATTGTCAAGTCCAAAGATTCACTTTTACGATCCAAGCGGGACTTAGGAGTGTGTCAAGTCCGTTGGATTTAAATGTAAGTCTTTTAAATGAGGAGAGAGACTCAACGATGTCGACGATTTTCGTAGAACTGATCTTCGTCTCGGCTTTCGACGTTTCGAGACCAGGGGGATGAGGATCACAAGAGCAGCTACCATCTCCATCACGCCGGCAACACAGAAGGATAGGTTGTAGGAGTTGGTTGCGTCAAACAGTGCCCCTGATAGTGGGTATAGATCATTGGAAATTCATTACATGTTCATGTTGGTCAAAGTTTAGATTATGGGGAGCAGGTAGAATGAGATAACTAAATATAGTCAAACATTTTCAATCTACGGTACAATAATTGTTTAAGATTCCCTGCCATAATCTATTAACATGTGCTTGAAGGTTTGATCAGCGACCAGAGCGTGCGGAGTAGTGTCTCCACTTCTAATTAGCTCTGATTGTTCCATTTCAGAGCATCATAGTTTACATACCTAGTCAAATATCAAATACTTAACCCTAATCTCACTTGTATAGGTTGTCATGGAGATAAGGTTAATTCTTAGTATGAACGTTCAACTGTATTGGTAATTCATTTCGGAGGTTGTAGGAGTCCATAAAACTAATCAAATCAAAATCAAATCAAATATTTGTATTGTGATCAAATGTTTAAAACGGATATCTTAAGGTTTTATTCTTCCTATTTAAATAAGTGTGTTATATTCATGGCCGTATGGGCACTTTTTTCCAGAGGTGCTAAGAGTATTTTGCTCTTATATCATGTTCCCCGTTGTTCACCTGACAAGCATTAACAACAAAACATTTATCTGCCCAAAGGTGATGTTTACGATGTATTACACGTTTTGCCCGAATATGACATGCTTTTGCTCGAATTATGGGTGCTGTTTGCCCGAATAATGCCGTTTGAGGGCGACTGCAGCCCACCCCCCCCCCCCCCCCCCCCCCCGCCTCTACCCCTTTGGTTATATTCCCGTTTATTTACTCACCAATTGCAAATCCACTCAGAGGCATGCCAATACCATTGACTAGGAAAAACATTGCCGTAGCTGATCGAAATCGCCTTCCCGGAAGTTCGTCCTTGATGATGATGTTAAACAAGGTTATCTTTGCACCTAGGCAGACGCCGTTCAGTCCTGAAAGAACTCCCAGAGACCAGATCGTCGTAGCAGCATAGTTGTTGAAGAATACCAGACCACCAAGGACACTCAAGAGGCTTGAAAACGTCTCATTTTTAACCCACTGTCTTTTAGTAATCAAGCCAGCACCGAACCTCCCGGCAACTCCCGCCACGCCTCCCATCGTTGCTAGGTAAATGGCATCATTGGAAGAGATGCCTTTCGATTCGGCATTCGGGATGAGGAACACGGTCCAGGAAATGTAGGCGAACGTAAAAAACAACTTGTATATGGCCATCGGGATGCAGAATCGTGGAAAGTCGCGGAAGAGGCAGAAATCAATCTCTCGCAATAATGTTCCAATGGCAGGATGAGAAGCACAACCTGGATCAGTTTTCGAATCATCCTCAGAGTAGTCACTTAGGATGCTCCTTCCCGGGAGAGAAGTCGACGACGTGTTCGTTGTTGAGTGACGCGTATTCTTATCGGCCACTTCCTTAGGGAGAGTTATCCCAGAGTCCGACGAAGAATTTACAAATTTGCGCTGAACACCCTCTTTTCTGAGGATGGGAGTAGACTTGCTGCGATTAAGAACCTTCCCATTAGGTTCATCCCTAGGCTGTATGTCCACCCAACCAGTCACTTTTCTTATTCTGGCATTTTCTCCTGAAGTCCCATCGGAAATGTCTAGTCCAGTGTCATCTGAAGAACTGTTTGAAGGTTTCGGTGCTTTGTCTCCTGGTTGGCTGTCCCTACTTGCACCATCTCTATTTCCTGACGTTTCGTTGGAACCTTCCTCGTTTGGTTTTACTTCAGATAACGAGGAAGGAGGAACAAATCCAGAAGTATCGGTCTTCTTTGGTACTGAGTGAGACTTTATTACGGGATGATGTGTGTTTCCATTCAGTGCTAGGGAAGCTGAATTGATCCGTTTAGGGACATTTTTACTAGTTCGGTCCAGCAAATTTGTAGCAGCTAGACTGACTAATTGGTTTTGACCTGCATGCACGATTGTGGACAGAGACCTTGTTTTGTCCTCACCCGCGCAGTGGGATTGGTTAGTTTTAGTTTTCGCCCGAGTACTCTGAGATGGCGAGACAACAGGATCATCATCAACGAATCCTGCATTTTCACTCCCGAAAGACATGTTCGGGTCTTCTCTTTTGACCAAACCCGCTTCTGATATTTCCAGACCCTGGACATCATCGCCGTATGCATGTTTCATGATAGCATGCGCTGTCAAGCCGTTCGGGCTAATAGGTTGATCTTCACCTTCTTTTACTGGAAACTGTTCATTGTGAACAATTTCATTTCTAGGTGGAATTGTATCATTCCTTGATAGATTTACATTAGCGAATTCCTCTTGGGCGGTCAGTTCCGGACCAGAGGACGAATAAGAAACTGTATCAATATTTGGAGTCTCTGCTTCGAAATCACCATCGCTTGGACCAGATGTTATATCACGAACTGAATATTTCCTTGTTGATAATGTCATGGAAGATTGCGAATCTTCACCAATGTCCTGTCTCATCGAAACCGCTTCGCTCGGCAGCGTTTCTCTTTTGCTCCTGGGTACGGGTTTCATCAGCGTTCCAAAGATGACAGCGTGTAGATGTAGGGCCCCAATTAATAGGAGGGCGCCCCGCCAGCCGAAGATGTTCCGCCATTCGTTGACGAAAAGAGGCATGACCATCATCCCAATACCTCCACCGGAAGAGGTGACGCTCCATGCGATGTCGAAGGATTCGGGACAGTAGTCCGCTGGACAGGTGTAAGCTAGCAGCACCACAGCACCATATCCTGCACCTATATTTCGTTAAAACAAAGTATGTTAACAGAGATAATAAGCGCTTTGTTTTTGTGGGATCATTTGTGGTATTTCTAATTTGTATTACTGACGCTGAATTTACTTATATTTGCAGAAGGGAAATAAGCCTGAGAATTGAACTACTGAGCGGTTTTTGTTTCCTTTTTTAAAAATTGAATCTGTATCCTTTTACACATTAGATATATATTTGCGCAAGTGCCGCGCTAATCTACGGTTTATTCTGTTCTGAAGTCATGGCACTGTCCTATATTCGAATTTCACATTTCCAAAAAGTGGCACAGTCGCTTAAAGGGATAGTTGAGTATTGGTCAAACTTAACTTTAGTAACCAAAACCTGCACCATTACGGTGCAAACTAATAGTTATAACTCCACCATGCTCGAAAAGTATACACAATTACAAACGACAAAGTAAAGCCCCTGTTATCATTCAAAAAGAGCCGTTACAACTCAAAAGTCAAATTAACTCTAGAGTACGCTAGCGCGAAGCGCTAGCGTTCTAGGTCCTCCTAATACGGGACTGAAACTGAAATTTTTTTTGCACGCTAATTGTGCTTAAAATCATACATATGATACGGTACTTACCACCGATTCATTCTCCAATATGTGATCCAACTATCGGTTGGATTAAAATTATGGTTTTTCCCTCCATTCCGCTAAAAATCAGTGATTTATGCGCCTCCTCGACTTCTCTCCGTGTGTTAGCGCGACTCCGAACAGATTTTGAACGAAAGATGATCGCGATGCATGGCCGCCGCGCGCCGCGGCGATGCGAACGGCGAACGGCGATGGCGATACACATTGTACATGCGCGGTAAGCATAGGAGGACCTAGAACGCTAGCGCTTTGCGCTAGCATTCTCTAAAAGTGATGTCCGGACGTCAATCACTTTTATATTATATTTTGAAAGCAAATTTCACACCAATGAGAGCATTTGAATGGGAATTATTATTATTTCCCATGTTTCTTTTAATGATCTTTCACATGGAATTGAAATCAACCAAATCAGTTACAATACATTTTTGGGGGGCACTTCGGAAAATACCAATACTCAACGCTCCCTTTAAGAAGGTATATCCTTACCGAGCAAAAGCAAACCCCCAGCAAAATGGGAGCCATTCTCTGTAAACGAAGCGCCGACAAGTCCCGCGGAACTTAGGAGGGCACACGTCATGCAGACTGGGCGTGCGGATAATTGTTTAATCAGTGATGCATTTACAGGAGCTGTAGATGAGAAAAGACAAACAAACGATTTGATCAAGGATAAACTTGACTAACCCTAAACTTCATATTTTAGCACCATTTATTCATCTTGTATATCGGCCTCCTCTTTGCCGTTCAACATGTAAATTTGCAACTTTACAAAGCTGGTCAAAAACTGATGCATATCTTTAAAGGACCTAAAGAATACAACGTACTTTGGCACTTATTCCATAGTTGATGACTTGTAAACTAGGTCTGCCGAAAAAAAATCCATGAAAATAAACACAGTATTGATTTAAGACTAATTTTCTGATGCCAAATCTCATTTAGCAGCCCGTTTACGCCCCACCCACATTTAGGGTCCAGAATCGGCAGCGTGATTGACATGTGATAGACAATTCATTGGCTTACGTCATGACGCGTCATCTACCGAATTTAGTTCATTAGTCCGTACTTTAGATGACGTCACATTTTGGCGATTTAAAAGGGGCGTTCCCAGGACAATTAGATATTTACAAATTACCCCAAAATTGATTAATTTCATGAAAAATGACTGCCAAATTCTTTTTCTTCAGGAAAAATATAGAGAGCCGAATTGTGAAAATTAGGCAATACCATAGACATACCAGTAATGGACAATCATCGAATCTTGTCTCTTTGACCCAATCATCGTCGCCGCTGCATTCATTACCAGGAGCTATTTCCAATGCTATTGTCTCATTTCTGGTGCAAGGACAATTATCTGCACAATGAGCTCACTGCGACATGACTGAGTAATTTCTCCTTATCGCCGAGTGTTTTAGGCTGATGCATGTCTTGTTTAGTCATGAATGCTATAGGTCACAGGTTACGGGATCAGCAAGTCATAAATGTTACATTTTGGGGAAAAAGGGAATATCAAATTGTGTCTTCGCAAACTCCCGCACACTAACAACATCCGACTCACCAGAAAGAAGCGTAGTCAATCTTTATTTACATGTCAATACTGTTCTGGAGAAATATGTGGAAACCTTGAAAATTAAGTTTTTGACGGGTAGTACATTTTTATAAATGTGATCATATTTCTTGTATTAAAAATGTTATGTTACAGATATTTGTACCAAATGATCATTATAATCATCCTCTTCCATAAAAAGTCACTTCAAAGACCCGGCTTGCTCAAGTTCTTCTGAAAATGTAAGTTTTATCAAAATTGTTTTTAAAGCTTGACTGTTCTGGATCACCCAATCCCTGTTACTGGTTGATCAAAACCCTTACAATCGGGCGATCTCGGTGGTCTAGTTGTCATGACGCCCGTCTAGTCAGGAGGTCGTGGGTTAGATCCCCACCCGATCCCGCTTGTGATACGATCGGGTGGGGATCTAACCCACGACCTCCTGACTAGACGGGCGTCATGACAACTAGACCACCGAGATCGCCCGATTGTAAGGGTTTTGATATAAGGTTTTTGATCACCCAGTAACAGGGACTGGGTGATCCAGAACATTATTATCTTATAATCTATAGTAATATACCCGGCAAATAAAGACATGTACTCACAAAGGAGGTACATCAATCCCTGCGACAGACCAAAGATTAGACCGATGAAGGCGGTCGATGCATTCAGGTCACGTGTCACATCGGCCAGGATGACGCCATAGGACTTGGCCGTTCCACCTTCCAGGAACAGAACTGCGAAACTCCCGGCGATCACGAACCAAGGTCGAAGACCGCTTGTCATGCGTGCAGTCGGCATTTTAGTTCCCTATTTACTAAGTTATCTTCTTGTTATCTTCCTTTCTCCGTTGTTCGAGCTCGTTATGCACACAGAATGATAATCATGCGATGCAACTGAATCTGTTGCCACTCTTTTGTTGTTTGCGTTTATGTAAATAAGCTCCTGAAGGACTCCAATAATAATAGTAATATAGTAATAATAATAATAATAATGACGATGATTTGGGCATCCGCTCTACCAGGAATGACAGTGATCACGACCTATCCACGGAGTCGATGGAGACCGCTGGTAGTCAGCTGTTTGTTGATCAATATTGCTGACCCATGCATGTACAAACAATTGTGTTCATACGACCATGCACGTCTAATTACATCTGGACAATTAACACTTTTAAAGCGTGGTGTCAGTATATTGAGGGCAGATGTGAATCGATTAAATAGGTCCCACAACATTGTCCCTTTACCATGATCCATGTACATTCACACAAGTATCTTCTCAAGGGTACATAATGATAATAACAATAATAAATTACTAGATTTATATAGCGCCTAATATGATTGATAACTATCATTCAGCACTTTACAATGACAGTATAACCCCGGTTGTAGGATACAATGCAAACCAGCACGGTCATATTATGTGCACCATCTCCGCTCCCTGGGGAGCAGGAAACATACCATTGAGGTACAAATATCAGACTAACCACCATCCTGTTCATACTGGGTGTTAAATAAAACTATTGACACTTTTGATTGTGAATATTTGTTTTGTTTTTATTGCGTAGATAATATCCATATCAAAGCAGAAGATAACTGAAATCTACTTATGAAAATATTGATTAATTGGTGAGATTGAATTTTAAAGGGAACTAGTAACATTATCAAAATTCTCAAAATCCACTTGGAATTCTAGCTGCTCCCCCATACATTCAATTGTATTCGTATTAACACTAGAGGTATGAGACAGGTTTCGGTTTTTCAAATTCCCAGTTCGTTTAAAGGATATTAAAGGGATAGTTGAGTTCTGGTAAAGAGAGTACAGTTTTGGTCAAACTTAATTTTAGTAACCAAAACCTGCACCATTACATTACAAACTAATAGTTATAACTCCACCATGCTCAAAAGGAATTAAAAAATTACAAACGACTAAGTTTCAATGCCTATTATCATTAAAAAATAGCTGTTTAAACTAAAGAGGGCGCTTTAAAAAACGCATTTGTTTAAACCATTTTAAATAAAATATTGTGCATGTGATGTTTCGTTGAAATAGTGATTAGATAGAGAGATAATCAACAACTATCTAAAAACCTCTTTTGAACAATTTTGAAAAGAGGAAGAATTTGAAAAAATAGAAAACATAAATAAATGATATATTGATTGATATATAAAAGCTGTGAAAGAACTTCCTCCAAAAGTAGAAACACGGAAGACAGTCCAGGGCAGGCAGTGGACTACGACTACTCCGTGATCCGATTTGGCTGAAATTTATGTGAGTGATTCGATATATTTGAAAATATTGTGTGAAATTTTGATGAAATTTCGGCGAGTGGAAACTGAGATATCCGTTTGGATACGAAACTGCATTAGCGCCAAAATTCCCCGGTCTCGTGCCGGACTCGTCGCCGAGTCATCGAGTCACGGGCCCCGAGTCCGAGTCCGAGACCGAGACATGAACCTTCGAGTCCGAGTCCGAGTCCGAGTCCGGCACAAACGGACTCGAGTCCGGTCTCGAGTCCGAGACCGGACTCGAGTCACACATCACTGCGTACCGCTATACCGTACCGTACGATAATCAGATCTTCTCGCAGCCTCGCACGCACCAAAATCAAACGAAAATCAGCGATTTCCAGTACAATTTGATCAGATAATTACCTGATTAACACAATCGAAGGAAACATTCAACACATATTTCCGATATAGAAATGCAGTGATCGGAACATGTTGAGATATGTGCGGAGAGAGGCAAATTCCGTACGAAAATCAATTGTGCATAGGCTATGTACTGTGTGTTGTGTTGTGTTGAATTGCGTGATGTGTGTGTGCGTGTGTGTGTGTGTGTGTGTGTGTGTGTGTGTGTGTGTGGAAGTCCAACGTCCACGAAACGGATTGTTTAGATGATAGTCACAGATCATAGGTCATAGTCAGATGATATAATAGTTGTTAACTTTGTTGTCGGGAAAATCATGGAATGTTCCAATCCTTTTAAATGCTATTTCGTGAAGAAAATAAGTCCCTCGACTACGTCTCGGGAAGTATTACCCTTCCCTCAATAGCATTTAAAATCCCTCGGATGGAACATTCCGTGATGATCCCTCCACCACCAGTTAACAGCTGTATAATGCCTCACGACCAGACCTAACAACATTCTGCTTCAATGTGAATATTATTCGGTACTTTTTGTTCATTATTCAAAATCCAAAGTGCTAAGAGTTCTATATAAATGTCTGACACCTTATCATACTAGTACGTACGAATAAGTAGTCGGGGCAATCGTCTCTCTTTACACATGTTACCCCAAATCGCGAAAAGTGTTTGATTTGTACCATCTCGTTGTGGGTTATAATTTAGAGAAAACACTATAATAAAGGGTGGAATATTCGTAATCTAGAACCTGGAATCCTGGAATAACGAATGAGCAGTACGGTGTGTAAAGATGTGAACCTACACATGGAAGACATATGTCACTATTCCTCGTTGCATAAACAAACGTTCGTAATGTGGTTATGCTATGTTTAACCATGGATTGTACGCTAGTACAATCCATGGTTTAACTTTACATACAATAGGCGTACGTCAAGAAAGCGACTGGATGGTATACATGATGTTTCAAGGGATCTAAACCTAACACAAAAAGTAACTACCCCCTCCCCCCTAAACAACAGCTAATAATGTCATAACCACTAATCGTTTCAAAATTTTGTTTCGCCAAAATATTTCTATGGTAGTTAGGAAAACAATGTGAACAAATGAAAGGTAACAATTAATCCATAGTTGATTATGCACACATTTAAGAGAAAATACACTGTAGTAAGTAATATTATTATTGCAGTTTATTGAGTATTGAGACATTTCTAATTGCACTGTTTTACAATTGCAAATACTGCATTTAACCACATTTGCCATTACAAAATCAAAATGGATGGAATTTTAATCAGCATTGTTTCAGCATTGTTTCCTTAACATTAATGTCTCATATGTAATCATTATGCTATCGGGGATGTGAGGTATAGCCGGATTTGGGGCGCAGTTATTAATGCTATGAATTTAAAACCTTGGCTTCTTGTTTCATGATTCTGGCCAGATGTTGTGTTTATATTATTTATAACTTCTTCACCATTACATTTAGCATCATTAGAAAGCTCGTTAATTTGTCTTCAATATATCATTCATCATTTTGTAATGAATGTGCTGCATGTTTGTGTGCTGTACAAGAAAAATGTCGAACGTAATGTCATGGCAATGCTTCAAACTTGTTCAAACTTCCGTAAACTGGCATATTGAATCAGAGCGCGTCTCTATCAACGTATTGTGTTGTATTAGCGCCCTCTTTTACCGTATAGGTATGTTCTTACTCAGCATGTTAAAAAAATAAAAATAACAAAATGTATGGTAAACGGCAAAACGGTGCACTTTGCAACATGTCATTTGAGCTCCATAAAATTCAGCGATACTGCACAGCCATGTTGGTTTTGGGACTTCATTTTGTATAAAATGGGTTCGCACTCTCTATAAGGGTGCTCAGAGTTGTGTATTTTAGTCAAGGAGTATGTTCACCGAAATAAAGTCCCGTGAGATTTTTGGTATGAAAGCAAGCCACCTATTCAAATGTCTCAAGGGCACCCCAAATAACAATACAAAAAACATGATTGCACTCTGAAATATTGTGCAGGTGGCCAGCAGAGGGCACCCTTTAACCCTACAAAAATCCGGGCTATTTGAGGTCTTTTTTTTGGTAGGGGTCATTATGGCCCCTTAAGATCTCGGCCTTGAAATGCCCAATCGTCGCGAAAACTTGCATGCATTTCAAGTGGCTCCATATTGCCCCCCGTAGCTACAGTGGAATGGTGGCATTTATTCGTGTGTTCAAATAGCACCAAAACAAAAATATTAGCCCCCAAATTATGACGCACACACACACACACACTCACTCACTTTTTGTTTGGTTCCTGTTGTATTCCTCCAAATAAACGGAACCCCAAAAAACATCAACAACAATTTCTTGAACATACTTATGTATCATATACATGAATGTTCCATTACAGAAAGGAAATTACATAAACATACCAATTTACATCACAATCATGATTATGAACTACGTACGAATAATGAAAATTTGAGGTTTTTAAGCTAAGAAAAAAAGAAGAAGAAAAAAACACTCTCTAAGTTCCCCTCCACCCCCTGCACACTCACCCTCTCCCACCTGCCCTGGAAAACTGCTCACATTCCTGTGGATAAAATGTTTACAAATACATAATAATTATAACAATACTTTTAAATGTTACAAGCTCACGGGAGAAACATCGCGTATAAACAGGATAAAGGGTTAAAGGAATTATAGCGTCTAGATGGCCTAATTTTCCCAATTCGGCTCTCTATATGTAATTTTCCCGAAGCACTGACTTTTTACGTGGTTACGACTATCCAGTGGATAGTTTAACATCTGAACACTTGAATCGTTAATATCTTTTAAACGAATGGGAAATTCGAAAACCTAAACCTGTCCCATGCTTCTAGTGTTAATACGAATACAACATGGTATGGGCCGGGAACAGCTAGAATTTCAATTGGATTTTGAGAATTTGGATAATGTTACTAGATCCCTTTAAAACTCAATCTCACCAATTAATCAATATTTTCAAAAGTAGATTTCAGATATCTTCTGCTTCAATATGGATATTATCTACGCAGTTACAAAAACAAATATTCACAATAAAAAGTGTCAATAGTTTTATTCAAATAACACCCAGTATGAACAGGATGGTGGCTAGGCTGATATTTGTACCTGAATGGTATGTTTCCTGCTCCCCAGGGAGTGGAGATGGTGCACACAATACGACCGTGCTGGTTTTCATTGTATCCTACGACCGGGGTTATAATAATATCATTGTAAAGTGCTTAAAGGGAATTGTCAAAATCCTCAAAACCCAATTGAAATTCTAGCGGTTCCTCATACCTTGTTGTATTCTTATCAACAAAAAAAGCATGGGACAGGTTTCGGTTTTTCAAATTTCCATTTCGTTAAAAAGATATTTACGATTGAAGTATTCAGATGTTAAATTATCCAACGGATCATCAGAACCGTGTACAAAGTGAGTGCAATGAGTTGGTGAATGTCACTTTACATTTTTGCTCATTACTCGGCCATATAAAATCTATTTAACTTGAAATTTTCACACAACACCTATAGTGGACATACTATCAGATAACAATGATATATCTTGCATCAACCACTCATCACTTTTTGCAAAGTTACTATATCCCTTTAAAGATAATTATCAATCATATTATGCGCTATATAAATCTAGTATGTTAGTATTGTTATTATCATTATGTACCCTGGAGTGGATACTTGTGTGAATGTACATGGATCATGGTAAAGGGACAATGTTGTGTGACCTAGTTAATCGGTTCACATCTGCCCTCAATATACTGACCCCACGCTTTAAAAGAGTTAATTGTCCCGATGTGTTTAGACGTGCATGGGCCTATGAACACAAATGTTTGTGCATGCATGGGTTAGCATCATATTTATTGGTTTTCTTTGGCGCACAATTATAACAAAGGCCGTAATTATTGAAAGTCTGAATAGGAAAGAAGAGAGAGAGAGATATTGACAGAGAGGCCGATCGAGCGCTATCAAGTCACAGGATGTTATTGTTAGAAATGGTCAACAATAATTTTTAACTAATATACGTTTTCATGGCTGGTGGTGAAGCATATTTTACTGAACCGCAAACAGCCAAAGCATTGCTTAGTGTAGTAACATATTCAGCTGCAACGGGTATTATGTTGTGGATAAATAACTTATAAACGTAGATAGGACGATATTTATCCAGTTCATGTTTAAATAAAAGTTCGAGAATTAAGCTAGAAGGTTCGCAGTTATGTCTCTAGTAATTTAAACAACACACATTTGACTAACAGCGATCTCCGTCGACTCCGTGGATAGGTCGTGATCGCTGTCATTCCTGGTAGGGCGGATGCCCAAATCATCATCATTATTATTATTTAATATTATGACTATTATTATTGGAGTCCTTCAGGAGCTTATTTACACAAAGGCAAACAACCTAAGTGTGGCAACAGATTCAGTTGCATCGCATGATTATTATTCTGTGAGCATAACGAGCTCGAACAACGGAGAAAGGAAGATTACAAGAAGATAACTAAGTAAATAGGGAACTAAAATGCCGACTGCATGCATGAAAAGCGGTCTTCGACCCTGGTTCGTGATCGCCGGCAGTTTCGCAGTTCTGTTCCTGGAAGGTGGAACGGCTAAGTCCTATGGCGTGATCCTAGCCGATGTGACACGTGACTTGAATGCATCGACCGCCTTCATCGGTCTCATCTTTGGTTTGTCGCAGGGGTTGATGTACCTCTTTTGTGAGTACATATATATTATGTTTGTCTTTATTCGTCGGGTATATTACAAAAGATTGTAAGATAATGATGTTCTGGATTACCCAATACCTGTTATACTGGGTGATCAAGAACCTTATATCAAAACCCTCACCATCGGGCGATCTCAGTGGTCTAGTGGTTATGACGCCCGTCTAGTCAGGAAGTCGGGGTTTCGATCCCCACCCGAGCCCGCTTGTGATTTTTTCACAGCGGTTCAAACATGCACTTAGTATAATTGCTTAACCTTCGTTGGTGAAGATCAACGATCAACGATCTATTTAATTAAAGATATGCATCAGTATTGGACCAGCTTTGTAAAGTTGCAAATTACATGTTGAACGGCACAGAGGAGGCCGATATACAAGATGAATAAATGCTGCTAAAATATGATGTGTAATCAACATAAGTCAAGTTTATCCTTGATCAAATCGTTTGTTTGTCTTTTCCCATCTACAGCTCCAGTAAATGCACCACTGATCAAACAATTCTCCGCACGCCCAGTCTGCATGACGTGTGCCCTCCTTAGTTCCGCGGGACTTGTCGGCGCTTCGTTTGCAGAGAATGGATCCCATTTTGCTGGGGGTTTGCTTTTGCTCGGTAAGGATATACCTTCTTAAGCCGCGACTGTGCCACTTTTGAAAATGTGAAATTCGAATATAGGACAGTGCCATGGCTTCAGAACAGAATAAACCGTACATTAGCGCGGCACTTGCGCAAATATATATCTTATGTGTAAAAATGATACAGATTCAATTTTGTTTTAAAGGAAACAAAAACAGCTCAGTAGTTCAATTCTCAGGCTTATTTCCCTTCTGCAAATATAAGTAAATTCAGCGTCAATAATACAAATTAGATATACCACAAAAGATCCCAAACACTCACTCAATCCTCGTCTGTGCCATCAGGCGCTTGAGGCGACAAGAGGGATCTCCACCTGGCTCTATCTGCTGCGACATAGGGTAGGGGGCTGTGTTGAGGGAGAGTCCTCTGCCTATCAAGTCTTTTTTAATGGTGCGTCTCCATGTTTCTTTTGGTCGGCCTCGCTTTCGTTTGCCCTGTGGTGTCCATCGCATCGCAGTCCTTGTAATGGAGTTACATGGAGCGACATTCTGCAAACATGCCCGAGCCATCTCCAACGGCGCTTCTCAAGGGTCTGTTCCATGGGTATCCTTCCAGTTTGTCTGTGAAGATCTTCATTGGAGATGATGTTGGGCCAGAATATCTTCATGATGCGTCGGAGGCATTTGTTTTGGAACACTTCTAGCTTGTGTGTAATGGCGACGGTGGTTTTCCAGCATTCTGATCCATAGAGAAGAACACTAAGGACATTGCTCCTGAAGATCTTAATCTTTGCCTTGATATTTAGTCCGGTGCTTCTCCAGATGGTTCTAAGCATGGCAAAAGCTTGGTTTGCTTTACTGATCCTTGTATTTATTTCTTGGATGCAGTCGCCATCTGGTGTTACCTTGCTACCCAAGTATGTGAACTCTTGTACGTCCTCTAGTGGTTTTCCATTTACCATGATAGGATTATTGTTAGTTGTATTTTTCCTCAATGCCTGTGTTTCTTAGCATTGACTCTAAGGCAAATGGTGCTAGCTACCCGAGATAAACTCTTTGTCTTCTGCTGTGCGTATTGGTACCTGCGTGATAGAAGTCCCAAATCGTCTGCATAGTCCAGGTCCTCTAAAACTGTGGTGAGTGTCCACTGGATGCCCTGTCTTTTCCCCTGAGTAACACCTCTCATCAACCAGCCAATAGCCAAGGAGAACAGTAATGGGGATAAGATACATCCCTGTTTGACTCGGGTGTTAACCATAAATGGTTCCGTCAGTTGGTTGTTATGAATAACAATAACTGCATTCAAATTCATTATACAGTGATTGTATGATGTTGACTAGTTTTAGTGGGATACCATAATGTATGAGTATCTTCCATAATGAAGAAAGATGAAGGCTGTCAAACGCTTTCTCGAAATCTACGAACACCACATAGAGTGAGCTGTTCCATTCTTGTGATTGTTCAAGGATCTGTCGTAGCACAAAAATATGATCTGTGCACGATCGTCCTTTCCTGAAACCGGTTTGTTCTTCTCTCAGTATGGTATCCACAGCTGTTGTGATGCGTTCTAAGATAATGCGGCTGAATATATTGCTGGTGAGGGATAACAAGGTGATGCCTCTCCAGTTATAGCAGTCCCCAAGGTTTCTTATGTCTTGCATAATGTGTCTCAAAAGGTCAAGTGTTTCTTGTTCTTCAGCCTTTAGCATCTCAGAACACAATCCATCTTCTCCTGGTGCCTTCCCAGTCTTCAATTTTCGAATGGCTTCTTTAACTTCCCCAACTGTGATGTTGACCATATTGATTTCAAGATCCTCATCTGCTTCTGGAATGTGGGAGAGTACTTGTGGTTCTGGTCGATTTAGTAACTCTTGAAAGTGTTCCCTCCATCTTCCCAGTTTCGCATGCTCTTCTGTCACTGATGACCCATTTGCAGCTTTTAACGGTACATCCTGGTTTGCATTTGGATCCATCGTAGTTCCCGTGTAATCCTATAAACTGTCTTCATGTAATTTCGTTGGGCAGCTGTCTCGGCTTCTTCAGCAAGTTGCTCGGTGAACCGTCGCTTGTCTCTCCGTGCTGCTTTCTACACTTCCTTTTATTTCTCTCTGTACTGAGTTTTGAACCTTTCCTTCAGCCTGGGAGACTTTGTTTGTTTGGGAGACTTCGTTTGTTTGTCTTTTCCCATCTACAGCTCCAGTAAATGCACCACTGATCAAACAATTCTCCGCACGCCCAGTCTGCATGACGTGTGCCCTCCTTAGTTCCGCGGGACTTGTCGGCGCTTCGTTTGCAGAGAATGGATCCCATTTTGCTGGGGGTTTGCTTTTGCTCGGTAAGGATATACCTTCTTAAGCCGCGACTGTGCCACTTTTGAAAATGTGAAATTCGAATATAGGACAGTGCCATGGCTTCAGAACAGAATAAACCGTACATTAGCGCGGCACTTGCGCAAATATATATCTTATGTGTAAAAATGATACAGATTCAATTTTGTTTTAAAGGAAACAAAAACAGCTCAGTAGTTCAATTCTCAGGCTTATTTCCCTTCTGCAAATATAAGTAAATTCAGCGTCAATAATACAAATTAGATATACCACAAAAGATCCCAAACACTCACTCAATCCTCGTCTGTGCCATCAGGCGCTTGAGGCGACAAGAGGGATCTCCACCTGGCTCTATCTGCTGCGACATAGGGTAGGGGGCTGTGTTGAGGGAGAGTCCTCTGCCTATCAAGTCTTTTTTAATGGTGCGTCTCCATGTTTCTTTTGGTCGGCCTCGCTTTCGTTTGCCCTGTGGTGTCCATCGCATCGCAGTCCTTGTAATGGAGTTACATGGAGCGACATTCTGCAAACATGCCCGAGCCATCTCCAACGGCGCTTCTCAAGGGTCTGTTCCATGGGTATCCTTCCAGTTTGTCTGTGAAGATCTTCATTGGAGATGATGTTGGGCCAGAATATCTTCATGATGCGTCGGAGGCATTTGTTTTGGAACACTTCTAGCTTGTGTGTAATGGCGACGGTGGTTTTCCAGCATTCTGATCCATAGAGAAGAACACTAAGGACATTGCTCCTGAAGATCTTAATCTTTGCCTTGATATTTAGTCCGGTGCTTCTCCAGATGGTTCTAAGCATGGCAAAAGCTTGGTTTGCTTTACTGATCCTTGTATTTATTTCTTGGATGCAGTCGCCATCTGGTGTTACCTTGCTACCCAAGTATGTGAACTCTTGTACGTCCTCTAGTGGTTTTCCATTTACCATGATAGGATTATTGTTAGTTGTATTTTTCCTCAATGCCTGTGTTTCTTAGCATTGACTCTAAGGCAAATGGTGCTAGCTACCCGAGATAAACTCTTTGTCTTCTGCTGTGCGTATTGGTACCTGCGTGATAGAAGTCCCAAATCGTCTGCATAGTCCAGGTCCTCTAAAACTGTGGTGAGTGTCCACTGGATGCCCTGTCTTTTCCCCTGAGTAACACCTCTCATCAACCAGCCAATAGCCAAGGAGAACAGTAATGGGGATAAGATACATCCCTGTTTGACTCGGGTGTTAACCATAAATGGTTCCGTCAGTTGGTTGTTATGAATAACAATAACTGCATTCAAATTCATTATACAGTGATTGTATGATGTTGACTAGTTTTAGTGGGATACCATAATGTATGAGTATCTTCCATAATGAAGAAAGATGAAGGCTGTCAAACGCTTTCTCGAAATCTACGAACACCACATAGAGTGAGCTGTTCCATTCTTGTGATTGTTCAAGGATCTGTCGTAGCACAAAAATATGATCTGTGCACGATCGTCCTTTCCTGAAACCGGTTTGTTCTTCTCTCAGTATGGTATCCACAGCTGTTGTGATGCGTTCTAAGATAATGCGGCTGAATATATTGCTGGTGAGGGATAACAAGGTGATGCCTCTCCAGTTATAGCAGTCCCCAAGGTTTCTTATGTCTTGCATAATGTGTCTCAAAAGGTCAAGTGTTTCTTGTTCTTCAGCCTTTAGCATCTCAGAACACAATCCATCTTCTCCTGGTGCCTTCCCAGTCTTCAATTTTCGAATGGCTTCTTTAACTTCCCCAACTGTGATGTTGACCATATTGATTTCAAGATCCTCATCTGCTTCTGGAATGTGGGAGAGTACTTGTGGTTCTGGTCGATTTAGTAACTCTTGAAAGTGTTCCCTCCATCTTCCCAGTTTCGCATGCTCTTCTGTCACTGATGACCCATTTGCAGCTTTTAACGGTACATCCTGGTTTGCATTTGGATCCATCGTAGTTCCCGTGTAATCCTATAAACTGTCTTCATGTAATTTCGTTGGGCAGCTGTCTCGGCTTCTTCAGCAAGTTGCTCGGTGAACCGTCGCTTGTCTCTCCGTGCTGCTTTCTACACTTCCTTTTATTTCTCTCTGTACTGAGTTTTGAACCTTTCCTTCAGCCTGGGAGACTTAGAGCTCAAGAATTTCTTCTTTGACAACTTACTCTCATCAATGACATTCCATGTGTCTGCAGACATCCACTCTGATTTGGTACTTTTCCTGTAGCCAATGGTCTCCTTTGCTGTCTGGTTCATGGATTCATTCAAACTATTTATGTTTCAGGATCCCGTAGTTTGGAAACGTCGATGTGCCTATCTCTGCTATCCCCAATCTTTGCTTTCCTTAACCTTACAGTGAGTTTTGCTACTAAGTTATGATTTTTTTTTTTTTTTAATAATATGCTATAGTGAACAATAGCCCACAAGGTGAGATATAAATCTAACTCTATTATAGGCAAAGAGCGCTATAAAAGACATCCTCATAGGCCAATCAATGGTTCACAGCAGCTTAAGATTTCTGAATGCCCTCAGATACTTGATGTCCTTGTCAAAAGGTGCTGCCAACATCAGCATTTCTCATCACACGTACATCTTGAAGAGATCGTTCCACTTATTATTGATGATGATGTGATCAATCTGGCTTTGAGTTCTTCCATCAGGCGACGTCCACGTCAATTTGTGAATGTTCTTGTGGGCGAAAATAGTACCTCCAGATTATTTTCTTCACAAATGTTGATCCGTCGCTCACAAAAACAATGCCCTTATGTTCTCTGTTAACATGAAATTACTCTTTTTAAACGAAATATAGGTGCAGGTTACGGTGCTGTGGTGCTGCTAGCTTACACCTGTCCAGCGGACTACTGCTCCGAATCCTTCGACATGGCATGGAGCGTCACCTCTTCCGGAGGAGGTATTGGGATGATGGTCATGCCTCTTTTCGTCAACGAATGGCGGAACATATTCGGCTGGCGGGGCGCCCTCCTATTAATTGGGGCCCTACATCTACACGCTGTCATCTTTGGAACGCTGATGAAACCCGTACTCATGAGCAAAAGAGAAACACCGCCGAGCGAAGCGGTTTCGATGGGACAGGACAGTGGTGAAGAATCGCAGTCTTCCATGACATTATCAAAAAGGAAATATTCCGTTCGTGATATAAGATCTGATCCAAGCGATGGTGATTTCGAAGCAGAGACTCGAAATGTTGATAGAGTTTCTTATTCGTCCTCTGGTCTGGAACTGACCGCCCAAGAGGAATTCGCTAATGTAAATATATTGCGGAGTGATACAATTCCACCTAGAAATGAAATTGTTCACAATGAACAGTTTCCAGTAAAAGAAGGTGAAGACCAACCCATTAGCCCGAACGGCTTGACAGCGCATGCTATCATAAAACATGCATACGGCGATGATGTCCAGGGTCTGGAAATATCAGAAGCGGGTTTGGTCAAAAGAGAAGACCTGAACATGTCTTTCTGGAGTGAAAATGAAGGGTTCGTTGATGATGATCCTGTTGTCTCGCCATCTCAGAGTTCTCAAACGAAAACGAAAACTAACCAATCCCACTGTAAGGGTGAGGACAAAAGAAAGACCCTGTCCACAATCGTGCATGCTGGTCAAAACCAATTAGTCAGTCTAGCTGATAAACATTTTCTGGACCGAACTAGTACAAATGTACCCAAACGGATCAATTCAGCTTCCCTAGCACTGAACGGAAACACACATCATCCCGTAATCATGTCTCACTCAGTACCAAAGATGACCGATACTTCTGGATTTGTTCCTCCTTCCTCGTTATTTGAAGTGAAGCCAAACGAGGAAGTTTCCAACGGGACGTCAGGAAAAATAGATGATGCAAATATGGACAGCCAAGCAGGAGACACGGCACCGAAACCTAAAAACAGTTCTTCAGATGACGCTGAACTTGACATATCCGATGGGACTTCTGGAGAAAATGCCAGAATAAGAAAAGTGAAGTTTGAGACTGGTTGGGAGGACATACAGCCTAGGGATGAAATTAACGGGAAGATTCTTAATCACAGCAAGTCTACTCCCATCCTCAGAAAAGAGGGTGTTCAGCGCAAATTTGTAAATTCTTCGTCGGACTCTGGTATAACTCTCCCTAAGGAAGTGGCCGATAAGAATACGCGTCACTCAACAGCGAACACGTCTTCGACTCCTTTCCCGGAAAGGAGCATCCTAAGTGACTTATCTGAGGATGATTCGAAAACTGATCCAGGTTGTGCTTCTCATCCTGCCATTGGAACATTATTGCGAGAGATTGATTTCTGCCTCTTCCGCGACTTTCCACGATTCTGCATCCCGATGGCCATATACAAGTTGTTTTTTACGTTCGCCTACATTTCCTGGACCGTGTTCCTCATTCCGAATGCTGAATCGAAAGGCATCTCTTCCAATGATGCCATTTACCTTGCAACGATTGGAGGCGTGGCGGGAGTTGCCGGGAGGTTCGGTGCTGGATTGATTGCTGACAGACAGTGGGTTAAAGATGAGACGTTTGCAAGCCTCTTGAGTGTCCTTGATGGTCTGGCATTCTTCAACAACTATGCTGCTACGACGTTCTGGTCTCTGGGAGTTCTTTCAGGACTCAACGGCGTCTGCCTAGGAGCAAAGATAACCTTGTTTAACATCATCATAAAGGACGAACTTCCGGAAAGGCGATTTCGATCAGCTACGGCAATGTTTTTCCTAGTCAATGGTATTGGCATGCCTCTGAGTGGATTGGCAATTGGTGAGTAGATAAACGGGAATAATAGGGGTAGAGGTGGGAGGGGGGGCTGCAGTCGCCCTTAAACGGCAATATTCGGGCAAAATTCTAGCAAAAGCATGTCATATTCCGGTAAACTCATATCATATTCGGGGGGGAAAACGTGTCATACATCGTAAACATCATCTTTGGGCAGAAAAATGTTTTGTTGTTAAAGGGGACCACCAGGCAAAGAACAACACATAATTATATGTTTTGGTACCGTTTTGTGATATCAAATAGATACCCAACATTTTGCAAAGGGTTGTGTAATTCATTAACAATTGATTTCCACCACTTACGGAACCACTACTATTTCCTGGTTCCGTACAGGTCAAACATTTGCAAGTGCGCAATGCTATTCACGCGTACGTTTGGAGACAATAGAATCCCGGGCGATTCGTTCGCTCTGGACAAATTAGTATCGTACATTCAGACCATGAACGCATGCTTTAGAATGGTGATGCGTTTTCCGATTATTTTTGTTTCTTTCTGGAAACATATTTTTGTGAACTTGTTGATGGAATGGAATACTAAAGATGTTACCTTTCATTTGTAAGAATTATATTTTTGGGTGGTGGATACCCTTTAATGCTTGTGAGGTGAACAACAGGGAAGATGATATAAGAGCAAATACCCTAGCACCTCTGGAGAAGAAAAAAGTTCCCATACGGTCATGAATATAACACACTTATTTAGATAGGAAGAATAAACCTTAAGATATCCATTTTAAACATTTCATCACAATACAAATATTTGATTTGATTAATTTTATTGACTCCTACAACCTCCGAAATTAATTTTACAACCTATACAAATTACTTTTACAACCTATAAGTATTTTATATTTGACTAGGTATGTAAACTATGATGCTCTGAAATGGAACAATCATAGCTAATTAGAAGTGGAGACACTTCTATGCACGCTCTGGTCGCTGGTCAAACCTTCAAGGTCATGTTAGGGAATCGTAAACAATTATTGTACAGTAGATTGTTTGACTAGATTCCCCATAATCTAAACTTTGACCAACATACACATGTAATTCATTTCCAATGATCTGTACTTACTCTCAGGGGCACTGTTTGACGCAACCAACTCCTACAACCTATCATTCTGTGTTGCTGGCGTGATGGAGATGGTAGCTGCTCTCGTGATCCTCATCCCCCTGGTCCCAAAACGTCGAAAGCCGAGACGAAGAACAGTTCTACGAAAATCGTCGACATCGTTGAGCCTCTCTCTTCATTTCAAAGAATTACATTTAAATCCAACGGACTTGAAACACTCCTAAATCCCGCTTGGATCCAATTTTGATTTCGAGGTGGACTCGAGGTTGGTGCGGTAGACTCGAGGTGGGTGAGGCACGTATGGGTCGCCTCACCGTCTTAATTGATTACGGACTATAATTTGGATATATTTTATTTTTGGATTAGATATTAATTGTGAGGATATTTGATTGGATTAGGATCATGTTATATTCACGATCGCGTACTTACAGGTAAGCGAGCATTTTGGGCTCATTTTTGTGTATGATTGCACCTCACTATATAGCACAACACCGCTTTGTATATTATTGTATCTATTATTCAATTTCCCGCCAAAAGGACCCGTGGTCTATTATGGCGGGGTCATCAGCCGGGAAATGATTTTCTCGGCTCTCTCTGACCCTGGAGGGAATTTACCCTTAAGAAACAGAAATAATTCATATCGTTTTGAGAGAGTGGGTCGACCAACAAAGAGTTATCGAGAAGGTAGTCGCAATGACAACGTGAAAAACTTGAATCTTAGAAAAGACTCGTCATCTGACATCTTTGACCAAGAGCATGATGCCCCTTTCATGACCCAAGGGCACATACAAAGAGTTTTTTTTTATTTAAAAGTGTTTATTGTACCAATAGATTTTTTTAAAGTCATTACGCAACATTAATTTGATTCGCATTGCGAAAGATATTCTGACTATTAGTGGCACAAGCCCTGAGTTCAGCAAGCCTGTCAGATCGGGCATTCTAGTTCAATGTTTCCATGAAGCAGTACAATACGCTGCTGGGTATCCAAACGTTGGGAAACACCCCTGTTAAGACACAAAAAGATATACACCAGACAAGGGGGTAATCTCGGGAGTACCGAGCGACATGAGCGAGCAGGATATTCAAGGGGAATTAAGAAGACAAAAAGTAGTGGGAGTAAAGAGAATAAAGAGAAAACAACAAAATAAAGATGAGGCAAATGCAAATCATATTGAATGGGTACCAACACGAAGTGTAATCATTTCTTTTGATAGCACTGTCTTAATGTAAAAATGTAAAATAATAAAGTCAAGAAAATAAATGAGAAGAATTAAATAATATTTAGTTATTGGCGACAATATTCAAATTGAATGAACCGCCAATAAACAATAAACAACAACCAAAAAGTGAATCTTTGGACTTGACAATTAATCCTCGGAAACTTAAATTTGTATAAACCCAAACGGTATTGTCATATGAGGCGCCGTTTGTCAATTTATTATTTACACATATTATACGTTATATAACCATTATTTAACATATAATAACTATTATTTACATATAATGTAAGTAAATGTATCAATTTATTTGTAAATAATTTGTATACAATTTTAATTGTTTATATATAATTATAATTCTTACTCCATTATTTATAAATAATTACAAGTCATACTATATTATTTATAAATAATTGCAATCAGCAATTGCATTATTTATTTATTATTTACATTATTTATAAACAAATTATAAAACTCATCTTTATTATTTACATATAAAGACAAAATACATTAATATTATTTATATATAAATGCTATTATTTATAAATAATTATATTTCATATATCATTATTTATAAATAATTGCAATTCGATACTTCATTATTTATAAATAATTCATAGTCACAAAGCTATTATTTATAAATAATTACAATTCGAAATTTCATTATTTATAAAGAATTCCATTCTCATTTTCATAATTTATAAATAATGATTCTGGTTTAGTGCGAACCCATTATATATTAAATAATGAACACACGTCACAATTATATGTATATAAAGAAAACACGTGAAGACCCAATTCACTTATTTATAAATAATTGAAATGCGTGTTCTCGAGTTTTCTTTATATACATATACTGGTGACGCGTGTTCATTTAGGCATATTCCAGCTTTTCTTCTGGTTTAAATGTTAAGAATTGAGAAACTTATGAACTTAACATTCTCAGTACCACCATGAGAGTTCAACAAGCATTATAGATACATCTAAATTGATCTTTAGAAGCGTGTTTTCAGGAATTGAAGCGAGCGCCCGTCGCCCGGTCGCAGAAAGAGTTACACTGTCCCACGTACTCGCAATTGTGTCTGGTGCCGGTGAGGCGAAGCCATAGAGCTGTATACAGCTCTATGGGTGAAGCACACACAGATCTGCGTGACAATTCGTAGGCACAATTCAATCTACTTTCAATCTGTTGCATGCAATATCGAGATGAATAAATAAATCAAACTAACGAATTATGGAAAGATTAAGGATTATCTGGTGTGATCAAGACAGATTAATCTGATAAAATTCTGATCTGTGCCACATTTTATAGTTCTAGCTTCTCTTGCATCCCTTCTCAACATTTGTTTGTGTTCGTTGCATGATGTTTTAGTGGCTTTGAATTATACTATTTTATAACTTAGTTTACAAGTGAAGGTTACTTCTCATAATTCTATGCTTGCTAAACGCAAGTTTGCGAAAGTCTGTTGCTGCGCAACCCAGCCGTTGTCTTTATCATCACCTCTACCGCCATGTTGATGATGACGATTTTCATCGTCGTCGTCGTCATCGTCATCATCGTCGTAATCAGCATACGAGTGGCGTACCCAGGATTTTTCAAGCGGACGGGGGGGGGGGGGGGGGGGGGGAATTGTGTCGTCCAGAAGTACCTCAGACTATTCTTTTAAAAATCTCCCCCCCCCCCCTCCAAAAAAAAAAAAAATGGGCGGATATACCCCCTGGAAACAAATTCTTACCGACACCCACTGCCTAGAAATATCTTCACTGTCACCGCTCCTTCCAAAATTCTTCACCGACCTCCCCCCTTCACCGACACTCCCCCTTGACGATTAACATCATCGTCATCGTCGTGGTGGTCACCCCACCCCCCCCCCCTTTTTGGCGGATACCCCTTCGAAAAATTCTTACCGACACCCACCCCCTCGAAAAATCTACACTGTCACCGCTCCCTCCTTCAGCGACCTACCCCCTTCACCGACACCCCCCTAAAAAAAATCCCCACTGACACCCTCCTCCCCATCCTCGAAAAATCTTCACCGACCTCCCCCCTAGCTTATATCGACACCCCCCTCAAAAAATCCTCACTGACACCCCACCCTCCCCCCCCCCCCCCCGACGATTAACATCATTGTGGTGGTCGTGGTCGTGGTCATCGTCATCATCAGCATATCAGTGGATCAGTGGAGAAGTCTCTCGGACTCTGCTTTGAAAAATCTCGCCCCCCCCCCCTTCCAGAAAAATTATCGGATACCCCCTCAAAATCTTCACCGACCTCCCCCCCCCCCTTTATACCGACACCCCCCTAAAACCAAATCCTCACTGACACCCAACACCCCCCCCCCCCCCCCCCCGGGTCCGCTTGTGAAATCCTGAGTATGCCACTAGTATGACAACGACGACGATGACGCTAATTGTCAGGGGGGAGGATTTTTTAAAGAGGGTGTTGGTGTAGGGTGATTGTCAGCGAGGATGTCTTTAGGGGGTGTCGGTAAAGGGGGGAGGTCAGTGAATAATTTTAGAGGGAGGGGTGAAAGTGAAGATTTTTTGAGGTGGGTGTCGGTAAGAATTTTACGAGGCGGGTATCCGCCAATTTTTTTTTAAGGGGGGGGGAGTGAAGATTTTTCCGAGGTACTTCTGGACGACGAAATACCCCACCCCCCCCCCCCCCCCCCGTCCGCTTGGTACGCCACTGGTATGCGTGTCGATGATGTCGATGACCATGACGATGACGACGAGGTTAATTTTCGGGGCGGGGGGGAGGGGGGGTGGTCAGTGAGGATTTTTGTTAGGGGGGCGTCGGTGAAGGGGGGATGGTCCATGAAGATTTTCCAAGGAAGGAGTGTCGGTAAGAATTTTTTGAGGGGTATCCGATAATCATTTGGAAGGGGATGCTGATGAGATGACCACGACCACGACAATGATGTTAATCGTTGGGGGGGGGGGGATGGGGTGTCAGTGAGGATTTTTTTGAGGGGGTTGTCGGTATAAGGGGGGGAGGTCGGTGAAGATTTTCCGAGGAAGGGGTGTCGGTAAGAATTTTTTGAGGGGTATCCGATAATTTTTTTGGAAAGGGGGTGGGGGGCCGAAGATTTTTCAAAGCAGAGTGCGAGAGACTTCTGCTTCTGGACGATGAAATACCCCGTCCCCTTGAACAATCCTGGGGATGCCACCGATATGCTGATAATGACGATGACCACGACCAGGACCACCACAATGATGTTAATCATCGGGGGGGGGGGGGGGGGTGGGGTGTCAGTGAGGATTTTTTTGAGGGGGTTGTCGGTATAAGGGGGGGAGGTCGGTGAAGATTTTCCGAGGAAGGGGTGTCGGTAAGAATTTTTTGAGGGGTATCCGATAATTTTTTTGGAAAGGGGGTGGGGGGCCGAAGATTTTTCAAAGCAGAGTGCGAGAGACTTCTGCTTCTGGACGATGAAATACCCCGTCCCCTTGAACAATCCTGGGGATGCCACCGATATGCTGATGATGACGATGACCACGACAGGACCACCACAATGATGTTAATCATCGGGGGGGGGGGGGGGGGTGGGGTGTCAGTGAGGATTTTTTTGAGGGGGGGTGTCGGTATAAGGGGGGGGGGAGTTCGGTGAAGATTTTTCGAGGATGGGGAGGCGGGTGTCTGAGGATTTTTTGTAGGGGGGTGTCGGTGAAGGAGGGAGGGGTGACATTGAAGATTTTTCGAGGGGGTGGGTGTCGGTAAGATTTTTTCGAAGGGGTATACGCCAATTTTTGTTTAAGGGGGGGTGACCACGATGAAGACGACGACGACGACGACGACGACGACGACGATGATGATGCTAATCATCAAGGGGGAGTGTCCGCGAGGATTTTTTATAGGGGGTATCGGTGAAGGGAGGAGGTCGGTGAAGAATTTCCGAGGGAGAGGTTACAGTGGGCAGTGGGGGGGGGGGGGGGGTGGGGGAGATGTCAAGAAGGATTTGGGGGTGTCGGTGAACGGGAGAGGTCGGTGAAGAATTTTGGAAGGAGCGGTGACAGTGAAGATATTTCTAGGCGGTGGGTGTCGGTAAGAATTTTTCGAAGGGGGTATCTGCCAATTTTTTTTTTTAAGGGGAGGGGGGTGGGGTGACCACGATGACCACGACGATGACGACGATGATGTTAATCGTCAAGGGGGAGTGTCAGCGAGAATTTTTTTAGGGGGTGCCGGTGAAGGGGGGGAGGTCGGTGAAGAATTTTGGAAGGAGCGGTGACAGTGAAGATATTTCTAGGCGGTGGTGTCGGTAAGAATTTGTTTCCAGGGGGTATTCCGCCCATTTTTTTTTTTTTTTTGAGGGGGGAGGGAGATTTTAAAAGAATAGTCTGAGGTACTACTGGACGACAAAATTCCCCCCCCCCCCCCCCCCCCCCCCCCCCCCCGTCCGCTTGAAAAATCCTGGGTACGCCACCCGTATGCTAATTACGACGATGATGACGATGACGACGACGACGATGAAAATCGTCATCATCAACATGGCGGTAGAGGTGATGATAAAGACAACGGCTGGGTTGCGCAGCAACAGACTTTCGCAAACTTGCGTTTAGCAAGCATAGAATTATGAATAAGAGTAAGTAACCTTCACTTGTAAACTAAGTTATTAAATATCATAATTCAAAGCCACTAAAACATCAAGCAACGAACACAAACAAATGTTGAGAAGGGATGCAAGAGAAGCTAGAACTATAAAATGTGGCCCAGATCGGAATTTTATCAGATTAATCTGTCTTGATCACACCAGATAATACTTAATCTTTCCCTAATTCGTTAGTTTGATTTATTTATTCATCTCGATATTGCATGCAACAGATTGAAAGTAGATTGAGTTGTGACTACAAATTGTCACGCAGATCTTTGTGTGCTTCACACATATACAGCTCTATGGCTTCGCCGCACCGGCACCAGACACAATTGTGAGTACGTGGGACAGTGTAACTCTTTCTGCGACCGGGCGACGGGCGCTCGCTTCAATTCATGAAAACACGCTTCAAAATATCAATTTAGAGGTATC